>JBBPJW010000241.1:28186-38860 GCA_038088935.1 Pulveroboletus aff. viridisquamosus
CCATTATTAATAATGATGGATTGGAGAAAGCTAAAGGAATGATAGATTTTAAACCAATTTCACTGTAAGCTCATATGAGCAGATGCCCCAGAATCAATAATCCATTTCTTTTAAAAGGTTTGAATATCTTTATATGCCATAAAGAGTCAAAGAAGAGGTAAAAAGTTGCTCAAAGCTATTTGAGTAATCTGGGCTATTAGCTCACTACCTTCCTTGTTAGGTTTTTCATTTGCCTTGGCTCTGAAATCCTTATTTGCCTCATTAGCCTTCTTTTTTTAGCACTTTGCTAGGAAATGGCCTAATTGATCACAGTAAGAGTATTTTCCTTTTTGCTTCTTTTTCTACTTCTCAGCCTTATTACTCTTTACCTTAGTTTTTGTTGTGACTTTGACCAACAATACAGCTTGCACTGCAGACTTTTTGGTTTATTCTTTAATAAGAACCTGGGCAATAACACTGTTTGTTAACAGCTTGTTACTAGTGAATATAAAAATGGTGCAAAATGTCAAGTAGGAAGATAGTAAGGAAATTACCATGACTATGGCAATAAGGGAGTCATCAAGAGATTGACCAAGAGTTGTCAAAGTATTTGCCTTTTGTCACATCAAATTTAACTGCATCTTCATAGGAGAGTTATCCAATAGGTCACTGCAGAATAGTTCTTTGATTAAATAAACAATTGACTGTTTTTCCTTTTCTTTGTAGTATCCACTTAGCTTCTGCCAGATCATTTGCACTGTTGCAGCATAGAGTACCTCACTAAGGGGTTTATTCTTTAAGGTTAGTATGATTTGTGCACAGGTCTTCTTGTTCTTCTCAAGCCACTCTAGGCACTTAGTAGAATATGTTGCCATATCTGGTTTGCTTTCTTCACCAGTAACAACTCTCCAGAGGCCTCTGACATCTAGAATGGTTTTGTTATGGCTCCAGCCTAACATGCAGTCACACATGATCATGAGAGACTTCAAACCACGTGATCATGGGAACGAGTAGCCAAACAAGGCAAACCCTAGGCTAAGGTCAGACATCCTTCAGAGTATTCCCCGGCACTTGCAAAGGTCACATGATGTGGCTGGATCTCAGATAAGATCTTAGATCAGTACCCAATGATATCTCTAACAGAGATTAGGATCTGCATCTGTGGCAGAGATCCCAGATGGATCTCCTTGGCCTCCAGGCAGCCATGCTGCAGTCATAAGATCAGGGCAGTGTATTCTTCCATTCCACCCACATTCTCATGATGTGGCAGCCCCTCTCCTCCATCCTATATCCATGAGGCCACTGTTACGACTCTGAAGATCAGAGACTACACCTAGACAAGGGATGAAGAGGAGGAACACTAGAGAACTAAACTGATGGAGGCTCTGAAGTGGAGCAACTGAGGAGGAACTGCTGAGTGATGACGACAAGGAGGACACGTAAGAGACTCGAACTCAGGACTTTCTAGAACTGCCTTTCCTTGAAGGGCCTGATCTTCTGAGAAGAGCTTGCACTGAAGCCTAATCTGCCTAAAGCTACAAAGTGATAAAGTCTGAGGGACTTTAGCACTCTGAGCCAGCCTTTATATACTACTCTAAATGGTGCACGGACCATGTACATCCATGTCTACCCTGAAGCAGTACAGTAAGCTAGCTAATAGCATATAAGGCGTAACTCGTGTAGGCCGTGAGGGAAATGCATGGGGCGGATATGAATGGATGTGGGGGAATGGAAGGGAAGAGGCGTGGGCACAATGAGGACGGGGATCTCAATCCACAGATGAGATCACCTTGGCAGATCTGTCAGATCCGATGAGATGACCAGATCCAGGATCGGGGAGATCCAGGGAAGATCCCTAGATAGCCTCGTGTCCACTAACCTTAGGAATACTCATAGGTATATGCCAAGTCCTAAGTTAGGGTTTAGCCTGATAAGGGTTGGGATTCCCATGATCATGTGAAAGTGAAAGTGGTTGTTGCAAGGTTTGCAACATTGACAAACTTCATTGACCTTTCAATAGTCCTGATAGGAATATCATAGAACATATTTGGAAGTATTTGAAATGTTGTGTGCAGATTCACATACTGCTATCAAAAGATCTTGATGAGTTATGGGGGCTTTGGT
This sequence comes from Pulveroboletus aff. viridisquamosus, assembly GCA_038088935.1. Classification (NCBI taxonomy): domain Eukaryota; kingdom Fungi; phylum Basidiomycota; class Agaricomycetes; order Boletales; family Boletaceae; genus Pulveroboletus; species Pulveroboletus aff. viridisquamosus. The sequence goes on from JBBPJW010000241.1 coordinate 30,290, forward strand.
GGAAAAGTGGGAACATATTGAGAATAACTATATAATGAGATTATATGAGAGTATGACAGATAAAATTCAGGTGCTACTGGAAGCTAAGAGTGCCCACACTAAATATTAGAACATTTGATTGCACCATTCACTTATTTTTATTTACTATTATCTGATTATTTCAGAAGCTCATAAATCAAAAAATATATTGCACAGTAATTTTTTCAGATTTCAGGCTACTGAACCCAAAACATTAACATATTACATCCATGAGTTACACAACACTATTCTATTGATCTCTGGCTCTTAAACAAGCTCAGTATCATATTGTAATGTGAAGATAAAAAGAAGGAACAGGTAAAGAAAAAAATTCTGTTGTGCTGTGCATTTTCTATTTGAGATACTGTACAGTGAGCAACAAAACTATTGCAATATTTGACCTCATTGCAATGTGTAAAGTGTACTGCACTTAGACATGGAAATTCTGCTTAGCTTTAATAAGATTAAATATAGTAGTTACTTGTGGCTATAATCCATTCCCCTAGGTCATGTGATTATATTCACAGACTCATGAGATATGCTGCAATTAATCAAGGGTACTTATTGCAATAGTTTTTTTTGCTAACAAAAGAATATGTGAAATTAAAATATTTTAAAGTGTTTTTACACAGTCTATTGATTATGTGATATATACAAAGACTTCAATGCTACATACAAACAAAAATCTTACTTTACTTTTACATTACCATTATAAAATCCCTTTTTTATTAGAGACTTAATTCAAAAAAAAAAAAGCTATCTTGAGAGATGTCCACAGTATTATACATTGGCACTACTTAGCTAGGGGCTATTTTTCATTTTTACTCTAAGCTAAGGTCTCATTACTATTTACTATCTTTAACCACTTTTTTAAATCTTATCTTATCTTATATCTTATTATGCCATGTGGTTAGATCTAGCCTGGTCTAGTCTTTATACCTTATGTAGCATAGTCTTTTACCTTATTGTAGTCTAGACTTTCTCTAATGTCATGGCCTAGCCCACTAATATTATACCTTACCTTTGCCTTGCTTTTTTTTTACTAATTACTCCCCATTTGTCATTGATTTCTATTTAGTTTTTGTTATGTACCAAGCCAAGGTGCTTCTTTACTATAACATAAACTGATGTGTAACCTATACATGATGATAATAACAAGAGGGCTTTTAGAGACTAGTTGCCCCAAACTAGGCAAAAGAGAGAAAGTGAGTCAGGAGAATAGAGACTAGAGTCCCAGTTACACTACATAATGGCTAATATACTTAAGAACAGAAGTGATCAAGACTGGATTGCCCCATGTCTCTCCTGTTATGTGCTTAGCAAACACTAATAATCTTATCACATGATTGTAAGACTTACTTTGTTATAATTTCCATTTTTTTCCATTTTTATTCACTTTGCACTTTTACTTTTACTCTTTACATGTCACATCACATGACCCTGGTAACCCTTACCACTTCACTCCTTCACCATTTCATCTTTTCACATTTCACTCTTTCACATTTCACACCTTCACTCATTACATTCTAGAACATTCTAGACCATAACATCATTATCTGGCAGTTACCACAAGGTACTGCTAAGGTACTTGCTCCTTTACTGCCATTGGTCTGCTTACTGTAGCATAGTTTAGGGCAGACTCTAGTTATATGGTCTATGCACTCTTTTGTAGCATATATAAAGGGCTGGCACAAGCTGGGACAACCCAGTCTTGTGCTATTAAGCTCTTTAGTTTTATACAAGGCACTTGACTCTTTTTCCATTACCTTTTGCCTAGTTCTCAGTGGTCCTAGAACAAAACCACTGCTTGTTAGCACTCACCAGCTTCAGCTGTTATACACTGGCACTACTTAGATAAGGGCCATTTTTCATTCTTACTCTAAGCTAAGTTCTCTTTACTATTTACTATCTTTGACCGCTTTCTTTGATCTTATCTTATCTCATCTTATCTCATCTTATGTCTTATCATGCCATGAGGTTGGGTCTAGCCTGGTCTAGCCTTTGTACCTTATGTAACATAGCCTTTTATCTCATTATAGTCTAGACTTTCTCTGATGTCATGGTCTAGCCCTCTGCTGTCATACCTTACCTTTGCCTTGCTTTCTTTTACTAATTACTCCCTATTTGCCATTGGTTCCTATTTAGTTTCCCTTTGCCCTATTTCCTTATTTAGCATTGTTCTCTGTATACCAGCTACCTCATGTATTTCTCATGGCCTGGTCCATGCACATCTTGTAGCAATATATAAAGGAGCAAGGGCATAGACTGGTTTTCCAGTCTAGAGCACTTGTTTACTTGTTTACCTTGTTTTCTAGTGCCTTCTCTAGGCTGCCATTCTTTTGTCCCCCCAGTATTGGGCACCTTCCAAGGTGGTTTTCTCTTGCTGTTGGTCTAGATCCATAATACTTCTACTAATAAATATGCTGTTATTTAGCAAATTCTTACTGAAAAGGTTAGCAATGCAGTCTATACCATTTATTTCATTAATTCCATTATCAGTACTTTTGTTTGCCCATAAACAGTTAGGAATATAGTGACTTTAAAAATTAGCCCAAGATTTAGCTTCAATCTGTTATGGCAACAACCTAACACAATGGTCTCATGTGACTGTGAGAGCTTAGGAGCATGTGATGTGACTGGTCATGTGCTAGGAGCATGTGATTGTGCAAATGAGTAGCCTTACAAGGCAAACCCTAGGCTAAGGCTAAGTCCTAATTCAGAGTATTCCCTGGCATCAGGTATTGGTCATATGATGTGGCAGATCTCAGATGAGATCTAGATCCCTCCAATGATATCTGATCTCTTGATCTAGATTAGGATCTGATCTGTGGCAGAGATCCAGATTGGATTTCCTTGGCCTTATGGTGACCATGCCCATCTTATTGATCAATACCTGTGTTCTTCCATTCCACCCACATCCTCATGGTGTGGTCTCTCTTCCATTCCCTAGATCCATGAGGCCACTGCCTCACTCCTCATTGCTGCCCCATGCATTCATATTATATATCTATTTAGAGGTAGGAGCTACTTTAGCTATTGGTGCTCCTAGATAGCATACTTTAGAGTAAACTCCCTGTACATGGTCTGTGCACAGACCTTGACAATATATAAGGCAAGGGGTGCAAGCTGGGGAAATCCAGTCTTGCTCTCTTGACCTCTAGGCTAGATCCACAGTAGTAATCTCTGGTCTTGATTCAAGAAGGATCCCACCTCTGCTTTTATTCACTGTCTGGCTTTCTGGTTTATACAAGGGCCCAGGAACTCATCCTTTCTCTCTTTGCCTAGTTAGGGGCCACTAGACCAAAAGCCTTAGCAGTTCTCAAGGATAGACTAGGAGCATCCATCAAGGTCAACTCAAGTATCAAGACAGGACAGGTAGTCACCTGTTACACAATCTGGTGCATAAAGTATACTATATTTATATAAACAAATTACACTTTGATTTGGTGGAATAAATTGTAGTAGAAAATATTAACTACAACATTGCTTTATAGTGTCTCAATAGAAAATGCACAAACCACACTTTCATAGAGTTACTCCCTATTGGACTGTAACAAAGGACTATCAGTAATTATGTAAGTATTAGCACATTTCTATAGACTTTAGGCTACTGTTCTATGCAATTTTTGTTGAAGTACATCAATTAAGCAATGAGTTTTCTGGATAACAGCCAAACAAGTGCTATATATTACATATTATCATAGTTAGCACTTTTTTTAAAATCTGGTTGGGTAGCATGCACATGAATTTCTGATACCCCAGTAGCATCTGAACTCCCTCTATAGGCCTTTTATCTACCTCTCTATTATAAAAAAGTACACTTTTTCAATAAAAAGGGCTAGAATTTGTTATAGTTGAGATACTAGTATGGAAGATGCCATGATTGTCAAAACATATGGCCTTTATTGCACAACAATCAAGTGCATGTATTAGCATTATGCCCAATCAGAGGACTTTTATTATATTTCCTAGAAATCAGACTAAAAACATATATAGTGACCTTTAAAACCATTGCAATATTTAATCTTAATATGATATATAAATATATCACAATTACCCTGGGAATATCACTTAGCTTAGATAACATAAAAGAAAGTACTTACTATTGGTTCTTGGATTATGTGATTTGATCTAGTAGTTGTAAAGATATGGTCATTTCAAATCAATGGTATTATTGCAATAATTTTGCAGCTTTCAAAATTGAGAAGGTATTTGAAATATATTAGTACTTGATATAGTATTTTTATTTTTTTGCCTTAAGCACTGCCTGAACTCTCCTAGGCATACTTTCAATTAAATTTTAATACTTCTTAGCTAATATTTTTTTTCACTTCACATTAATTTTCTTCTATAACTTATAAATTTCATTAAAGGAATATTTTTGCTCTGCAAGTCTTTTTTTGAGGCATGTTCAGATATATTCAATGAAGTTTAGATTAGAAAACTATGTAGGCCATACCATAGTTATAAAATCCTATATTTCTAGCCACTTCTTTACTTTTTTGCAGGTATGCTTGAGATTATTGTCTTGCTGAATGATAATATTAGAAAGGTTAAGACCATGAAACTAAAGGGTATTTATGCTAGTGGCTTCAAACTCAGCAAAGGAAAAGATAAGCCAGAAGCACTAGAATAGGGCAGCAGCTATCTGTATAATGGCTAGGCCTTAAATGCTATATAATTACATAAGTAACCAAGTGAGAAAGACTAGGAAATCCCAGCTTGCACCCTTAGCTTTATATATTGCTAGTATTATGTTTTGAACATTAGTTTCAATCCTGTTCCCAGCTAAACCTTGAAACTTGCATCCTAGTATATATTGGCAAGCTAATCCAGCTCTCTAATACTCCTGATATACCTCTGGTTCCTTCACTATGGTTCTCTAACTCTAATTGCATCTATACTTTCTTCTGTGTGTTGCCCTCACAGGCTACTTTAACCCTCCAATGCATTTTTATGCTACTTTAACTTAAGTTTACCTCTGCTTCATTCTACTATATAGTATTCTAAAGTTTTCCTTTTTCTTTTTAAACATCTTTATTACAACTTTGTACTCCCATCTGCTCTTGCTTCCTTTTCTTGTTCCTGTTTGACTCTTATGTCTTCCTGCTATCTTTCAGTTTCAGTGTTATGATGTGTTTTTTCTTTTCTTGATTATATGACCTTTATCTTATCTTTTCACATGGTTATCTAATCTTTTATCTTATCAGGGCACATGATGGGTCACCTGACTCAGGGCAAAGGGTTAGCCTCATGACCTTCAGACTCTATGGCTTCTCTTTATTTCTGTTACTTCATTTCCATTTGAGAAGCTAGATCCTTGATGGTTCTCACACATGCTTCTCTTCTTTTTGATTCCCATACCTCATGTATGGGAATATTCCCATCAGGGCTTGGTCCATGCACAGGATGGTATCATATAAATACTATAGCCTTAGCATTTCAAGACCCCAGTTTTAAGCACTTGTACATTACTTGTGTTAACTTGAGTCTCCTCTTGCTATTAACCCTTTTCTTAAGAGCCTGTGGCACTGCAATCTTGCAGTGCATAACATTTAGTCTGACATGATTTAACACTATTGTTTCAAATACCTTTATTTATTTTCAAGATAATTTGAAATGTGCCCTTGCTTCTGAGACAACTCCAGTCTTATCTTCTTTTTCTTCTTGGATGTTTTACTACTCTGAAATTATAAGTACTATAATTCCTGTATGTAGTACCTTAATTCAAATATTGACAAAAATACCCCTGTCTTGACTTTATCCTTACTCTAACTGAGCTTTCCAGCTCATTCTCTGACCCTCTGGTTTACTTAAGAGTACCTTCAGGCCTTAATGATATCTCTAAGGAAATCTTAAAGATCTACTCTTATTATAACTAGGCTTAATGCTTTTTGTCTTGCCTGTTCCTTATGTTGAGCTATAAGACTGCTCTTTTTTTCAACTTTGATTTCTCCATAAATTAGGACATTAAGTTATGCAAGAGCACACCACATAAGATAAAGTCAAGTTCTATTTAATTCAGGAAAACTCTTTTTAAAAAAACCTCTGGACCTTTCCAAAAGCCCCTGAAATTATACTTCCTTCCATGTTTAAGCTCCATTAGTGTGCTCAAACTTAGAGTTTGCTTCTGAAGTTTTTCTCCTCTGAAATCCTGAGTTCTGGCAATACATTGGCTTAAAAAACTATTCCAATGTTTGTATGTTTTGTACTAAAAGGACAAGCCCAAGGTTCAGATATATAGTGGCTCAAAAAACTGTCCCTGTTTTGCACTAAATGCAATGGCTATCAATAACTACTAATTATTATGCTAGACTATAAGTATATGGAATGCAGTACTTGCTCTTGGATTTCTATTGGTTCAATGATCAAAGCATTTGGTTATGTTTTGGTAACATGGCAACCATATCAAAATGACAACTCATTGAAACTGTTTTTTTTGATTTTCAATAGAATATGGTATTTAGTATCTGATATCATATTTCTTGGTCTTGATAACTGCTTGAATCCTTCTAGGCATGCTTTCTATACATTTTTGACACTTCTTTACAGAAATCCTTTTCCACTCTACCACCACCCTATCTAATAATTGATTAACCCCTATAGATGCCCTTTTATAATCTGAGAGGCATTTTTTTAAATAACTCTAAGTATGTTCAATAGGATTAAGGTCTGAAGATTAAGCAGGCCAATTCAAAAGCTTGATATCTTGCTTCTTAAACCAGATTTGAGCTCTTCTAGAGATATGCTTGAGATCATTATCTTACTAAAAGATAATTTCATCTGAAGGAATTCCAGAATTCTTTATACTCTACAACAATCCTTTCTTCAAAATTGCCACATACTATTTAGCATCCATTCTTCCCTTAACCTCACTCAAAACTCCCACACCATTCCATCCAATATAGCTCTATACTATGAGCAATTCTCCTTCAAACTTGACTGTACCTTTGATTTTCTTAGAACTTATTCTCTTTCCTTTCCTTTTTCTCACATATTATTGTTCATCTGATCCAATCCTATTTATTTAAGTCTCATCTGACCAAATCACCCTCTTCCAGTCCTCCACAGTCCAATGCTGGTACTTCAGAGCAAAGGCCAACCTGCTTTTTCTATAAATAGTGAAGAGAAAGGTTTTTTTTTCTTTACCACAGCTTTTAGAGAAGCTCTTTTAAGGGTATTTCTGACTATTTGTGGGCAGATAGAAGTGCTAACAATAGAATTGATGAAATAAGTGGTCTGAACTGCATTACTGGCCTTTTCAGTAAGAATTTATTAAACAATAGCATGCTTGTTGATAAAAGAAAGTTTTGAAGAATAACCACCATGATAATTTTCCTTCTCTGGTTGGATTTTCTGAAGGACCCTAGTTACAGTAGACTTCCCTGGACCAGTTTAAAATGCAATTTTCCTACCAGAAAGATCAAGAGAGGCAAGAGAGATAACATTATCTCTTTAAGCAGCAAAAAGATGTTTTATAATAAAGATAAGGGAATTTATTTGTGATGGCAGGGTTTATATATGCTGCAGGCTATTTAGTGACATAAAAGTGACATAATATATTACTTACATAAGATATATAATCATCTTACAGCACTTCAGGGTCAAATATATGTAATGGGAATTTAGAGTCAAAAAACTATCCCAGTGAGTTGTCATTTTGATATGGTTGCCATGTTACCAAAACATAACCAAATGCTTTGATAATTGAACCAATAGAAATCCAAGAGAAAGTACTGCATTCCATATACTAATGGCCTAGCATGATAATTAGTAGTTATTGATAGCCATTGCATTTAGTGCAAAATAGGGACAGTTTTTTAAGCCACTATATATCTAAAGCTAGAGCTGGTCCTTTAGCAATCTATGAGGATTTTGAAAATATGTTTGAACTATGAGTTCCATCTAGCATCAAGAGATCTTGAGTTTTAACAGCTAGAACAGGTACATGAATCATGTGTAGGGACCTACTTTAAGCTACTACTATGTATAAACACCAATAGTAGTAAGTGCATATCATTAAATAAGAAAGGAAAAAGCATAAATCAGATATTAAGGGGTGAGGCAGTGGCTTTAGAGATCAAAAAACTGGAATGAAAAAGAAGCCATAACATAAGAATATGGGAGAATAAAAGGGAATTATGCAGAAATAGCAGAGATAAAAGGGACAAGGCAGCTTTAAGATAAAGAAGATCCAATTTGAATCTCTGCTACAGATCAGATTCTAATTGTTGCACATTCTTGTGCACTACACCTTTATTTTACATGATTATAAAAGAACTTTTTTTTAATAGATAACCCTAGCTTATAATCTTGACCTTATATAAGTATTTTTATGGTTAGTGGTCACATGACCAGTCATGTGACAACCCTGATGGGATCTGGGATCTTCTTAGTATCTGCCCAGAGTTTTTTCCATTCAGATCTTTGATATTATTTCCATAAATCTAATAGATCTAGCATTTGTATCTATAATTCTATTATATCTGTGGCAAAGATCCCCATTCTTATGATCTCATTATAGTAGACCCTGACCTTTCATTATGAGTCTTC
>JBBPJW010000242.1:0-41800 GCA_038088935.1 Pulveroboletus aff. viridisquamosus
CGCGACGAGGTCCGTCTCCCTCTCCTCCCCTTTCCTCTCTCATCCCCCTTTTCCAGGCAATCCGCAAGAAAATCGAGTCCGAACTTGCCCGAAAGCGCACCGTTTCGACCACCTTCCAGCCTGGGCGCAGCAAACGTCCCACTAAGCCTGCGGTGACCAAGGGAACAGTTGCCGCCCTCAAGCCCAGTCCCGCCCTTACCGTCCCGGAGAACATCACCGTCGCAGAGGCCAGCCAGCTCTGTGCTGCCAAGCGCACCGACTGTGTCCTTGTCGTCGACGATGACGAGGGCCTCAGCGGCATATTCACCGCCAAGGACCTGGCATACAGAGTACGTCCCTCCTCCCTTGCCTCTACACCTCAGTCGCGTTGATCACCCCCATTAGGTCACCGCAGAGGGTCTTGATCCTCACTCAACACCCGTCAGTCATATCATGACCCGCAGTCCCATGGTCACCCGTGACACCACCAGTGCAACGGAAGCTCTCCAGCTCATGGTTCAGAGGCACTTCCGTCACTTGGTTAGTCTTTTAGACCACCCATTCACCTCTTCCACCTCATCTTCCTCTTCCCTAGCCCGTTTGCAACGAGGAAGGGAACGTCGTCGGTTTGCTCGATATCACAAAAGTGTTTCATGAGGCTCTCAACAAGGTCGAACGCAGCTCTTCCGCGTCCGAGAAGCTCTACAATGCTCTCGCCGGCGTACAGTCAGAACTCGGCCTCGGCATGGCTTCCAATCCTCAGGCTGCCGCCATGCTCGCATACGTCGATGCCCTCCGTGAAAAGACCGCGTTGCCCGATCTCACCACGGTCATGGACTCGCGCACACAGCCAGCAACAGTCACTCCGAAAACAACCGTGCGCGAAGTTGCAAAGCTGATGAAGGAACGTAGAGTGACGGCCGTGTGCGTCATGGAGAACACCCCCGGCTCTGACAGTGTACACCCCAAGATCGTCGGTATTTTTACGAGCAAGGATATAGTCCTCCGCGTAATTGCTGCTGGTTTGGACGCCGGCATTTGCAGCGTCATCCGGGTTATGACCCCTCATCCCGACACCGCACTGCCAACGACGACTGTCCATGATGCACTCAAGAAAATGCACAGTATGTACAGTTGGTCTCGAACCAAACCCCTCTAATATGTCTATCCCCAGATGGCCACTACCTCAACCTGCCTGTTGTCGAAGCCGACGGACGGCTGGTGGCGATAGTCGACGTACTCAGGCTCACGTATGCCACCCTCGAGCAGGTATGTGATCCTTGGCCAGTTCTGTTCCTCCGCTGACAGGTGGTTAGATGAACACAATGAGTGTCGAGGCTGCCGGCGAAAATGTGGAGACAGAGGGTGGTCCAATGTGGGGTCGTTTCTTTGATTCGCTTGGTGGTCACGACGATACCGAATCTATGGTATCAGGCTCGCACGTCCCTACGGATGGTCATTCCATCTCGATACATAATCTCCCCCGCGCTCAACAATCACCCTACCCAGAAGTCCATCCCAATGACTCTGCTTCCGTCGTCGACGATGACCACGAGTCGGTTCTGGACGCGTACCCGCGCAAGAAAGACACACACAATATCCCTAGTATTACTGGCGCTGTTTCGACCATACCCGTCGATGACGGCACCTATGTCTTCAAGTTCCATACGCCGAGCGGTCGGACGCACCGTTTCCAAGCAAGACACGACAGCGTGGAGATGCTCCGTGAGATCGTATCTGGCAAGCTAAACACCGACCCATTCTTCACCTCGTACGACAGTGACCCGGACCAAAAGCCCGACGCGACAGACTTTACGCTGTCTTACACGGATGCGGACGGGGACACGGTGTTGATCACAAGCGACAGTGATATTGCTGATGCTGTTAAAATTGCTCGTACGGCAGGTTTGGATCGCGTCGTCTTGTTCATTCAAGGCGGTAAACACTGGGAGGAAGCGGGTGCTGCCAAGACTGAAACCAAAGTTGCCGAGGCCACCGTCCCTTCACAAGAGACGATGAAGACGACCGAGCTTCCTGAAACTGTGCCAGAACCGCCGGTTATGCCTTCACCTCCTCAGGTTCATGTGCCCCCACAACAGGAGTTTGTGTTGGGCATCCCTAAGGATTTATTACTTCCTGCGAGTATAGGTGCTCTCGCTGTCGTCATCCTTACTGTTTTCACCATCTCGCGTCTGACGCGCGATTAATTGAAGGAAGGGAGCGGGCTTCAATAGCTTGCCCATCTCCCCCCATCTTACGCCGCGGTGCTGCCGTCAACAGTGCTTTGCTGATTTGCGGGAAGCATGGTCCTTTTTTTTTTTGCCCTCTTCACTTCTACCGTACATGTTATATCCATGTCAACAGAGCGGTCTCACTCGTTTGCATACACGACTTTTACACGATGTTCTTTCTCACGACACCAGCATTCACGACGAGTGTTCCTTCAAGGTGAATGAAATCAAGTTATAGACAAGTGTCGCAAAGTCCAGTCAATGAGCAGGCAATGGATACACCAATTCTCCTGTTGGTCGGTGGGTCTCATGCTTTCAGCTGACATGTCGCCGTGCGCCATCTTTGGCATGGCCATACACGTCAGACCGGCGCCCTTGAATGCAGGGTAGCGGAAATCATTTCTCACTCTCGTTTGACCGCATTCGGGTGAGTGCGCCAATGTGGGACATTGTGCTAGGTAACGCTCGGCGGGAGAAGGACGTGCTGTAAGTTTCAAAGGATGTCCATACCTTGAACGGAGCACGGAACTGGCGTGTCGCCACCAAACAGGACTCTCTGTGACCCCATTGGCTAGGTTTGTTCATTCGCACCACTGGGTCTTGGGCCTCGTCCATTTCTCTCCCCCGCCTCCATGGTGGTGCTGGTCAGGGACATCCTCGATTGGTGCAAGGACCTTCACCGTCAGGGCACTATGATTTTTTGACACAGGCGGTCTGGTCGGCTGAGCTGCCTATGCGCTGACCCAACACCTCCCTCCTTACTGCGCTTGTTGAGCCTATGGACAGGAACTGGAAGATGTCGGCTGAGTTCCCAGGTCCTGCCGAAGTTTCCACAGCGCGTTACTTCAAGCCGACATCCGTATTTATGATCGGCTGCAGCTGTTTTCGTGACATCAAGTACCATCCAGGCAGGATCCCGTCCGGAATGTGTATATCAAACCACAAAGCCAGCCTAGACACCTACGCTCTACTGGGAGGATCCAAGTGGATTTGAACTGTGTATACCTCTTGTGTTCGATGACTGAGCGCCTCCAGCGCATTGTCCGAGAACCTAGATGTCAATTTCGCCAAGCATGCCACAGACTCGTCTCATCGATCTAGATTGTCCCCTGCAAACAGGTAATTTTAACCCTTGCCCACGTACCGCTGCTTCTCGTACTCCTTCCAGAGTGACTTGAGGATCGTTTTCCCACTTGAGTCTAGCGCGGACACCATCAAAGCGTCCCGACTATGCTCCCCAACCATCTCGCACAAAGCAAACAACCCAGGCTCAAGTTCCCTCTTCATCTCTGCGTTTATAATACATAGCGGATCGTTGAGCGCGTCCACGTACGAGACGAGGACGTGTGTCGCGTGTTTCGAAAACGGCTTTGCGAGGGATTCTGCCTTCTGTGATTCCGTGGACGTCGGTGGTAGATGCGCGTGAATGTGCGTTCTTGGGACCGTTTTAATAGTAAGCGAAGCGAGGAGGCGAGCGAAAGCACGCGCTTCGTCTGTGGATAATGGCTGTGAGACAGACAGCCACGATGGGAATGCATCCGTGACAATTTTGCTCTGTTTTGCTCCGAGTTGTGGACGCATCCTTCGAGTGAGCATGATCAATTGACGAAGGACAAGGCTGAGGTGAGGAAGAGTATGCACGATAAGATCACGTCGCAGTCGAACGAGTGCACCGATGATAACGATGATATGGTGAAAAATAGGGAATGCTGTCGTAGCGTCGTGCTCTTGGGAACCAGAGAGTGTCCTGTTAAGTACTGACCATATACTGCCGAGATCTACAGAGCGCACGGCCGCTGGCTGTGACTCAACGTCAGCGGGTAAGTCCATAGCTTTGCCTGGGAACACGCACTCGATCTGAACAGTACCTCGCCATAAATTCCAGAAACTGCGCCTTTAAGTGTGATGAGCCTCCATAAATCTGCTCTCTCTCGGCGAACAGATTGAGACAACGTGTTGCAAAGTTTTGAATGACCCTTAGCATTCCTGTCAACATTTATCGGTAACATGAACACTTTACTTGTGGATGAAAACTACCTTGCGTTGTGTCATGTAGCACGATCTTACCGAGACGAATCAAGCGTTCATAATGATCCATCTGAAGTCCGCCTCCTCCGATCCCCTCTGTTAGAATGTTGAATATATAAGCGAGATCGTCTGTGGATAATTTCTTCGAGGCCCATGCAACGACGGTGTCCATAACATATTGGACTTCCGAGAAAGGGGTCAGAGGCAAGAAGTAGATGCGTAGAAGAAGAAATGACGTACCGTCAGAGCCCCGGTCGCCACCGTTGACTGCATAGAAACTAACCAGGACATCGAGGTGACCATAATGCGGGATGTCAGGTAAACACCAGAGCTCCTCAAACAGAAGCCGAAGGATGCTCGAGCAAACATTAGGATCGAGTTTAGCGAAGTTTTGATTACGAATCGTCAGCGTCGTCAGCTCCACCCCAGATAAGACTGAAGCAACAGGAGCTAAAAGAAAGTCAGGGACAGCGACTAGGCAACCTTCATGAGCGCACAATTTATCCCTAGCCACCGCGCCAACGACAAGGTACGACACCATACGTCAATTCGTTCACTCGAGAGGGATTGATCTGGCTCTGCGACAAATCCTTCCATTGACCTTCGTGCGAGTGGCAAGAGCACGCGCTCCAGGGACTCGAGAAGTGTCTTCAACACGTGTGTAACCTGATCAGAAAGACTACGGCGTGTTCATCGTATCGCTCACGTAGAACTTGTCACGAGACCTACCTGGCACGATCAAAGTCATCTGTCAAGCGCTCTATGAGCCTGAGGGTGATTGACTGAACGATGGTATACGTCCACGTCTTCTCAAAGCATGGGCGTGAAAACGGTTTGGCAGCTATAAGTGTAGACATGACACTGGAGACAGATGCTGCTGCCGTCGGTTCTCGTGAACGCAGCAGACCCCTATGGCAGGAGTCACCGTCAAGATACACAAGGAGAAGGTCGAAACGCACACGAGGTGTGATTGAATTAAATTGATGGTGACACTCTCAAGAGTCTTTGAAGGGGAAGGGATCCGTGATGAAGAGAGGAGCAGGTGGTTAATAAAAGCCGAGGAAGTCTTCATACATATTCCACATGAGCACAGTATAGAGTAAGAATATGAAACTCACAGTATGGCTGGGAATATTCAGAAACAGCCCCATGCGTTGCAAAAAGACCCGAATGAACGTCAGTCGGCGGGACCATTTTGAGACCCCATTGCTAGATCCTTCAGTATGAGACTCGCTCTGAAATCTTGTACTACTCTCATTGTTTCTTTTCCTGATTGCACCCTCTATTTCTGTGCAAATGTGAATGTCTCCGCCCATGGCCCTCTTCACCAGTTCAACACGCACGGAACGAGTAAAATACTCTGGAGGCACGTAATGAAGAAGTCTGTACATATCGCATGCGAAAGTAAGCTCAGTCGGAGGTGCCGTGATTTTGGGTGAGGGCGATTCGAACCCGGTAGCAGGAAAGAAGTAAGAGGAGAGTGGTGCGGTTAATGTCAGTACAGATGATAGGAGCACGGCTGTTAATGCTAACTTAGACTGGGCTTGAGCTGGTCGATGCAGTGACCAACCTCGGATGTTGTGTAGTTCCCAGAACTGTGCATTTCGGAGGAGATTGAGGAGAATACTGCGCGATGTGATGACGGCATGATCTTGTTGCGGATGAACCGCATCAGGGGTATACTGAATAACCTCGTCGGGCAGATCGAGAGGCACTGTGAGAAGTAGTGAAATGGCTCCGTGCAGGTCTTCTGTCGAGGCCAGCGCACTACCAAACACCAAAGAGCCAGATGAGAGACGCTTTTCTCCCTCATGCTTCATCGAAGAGCTAACTCACTCGAAAACATCAATCCACCTATCTGTCAATACATGCAGGACTGCAAGGCCTAAACTATCACGAGTGAGAGTAGTCAACGCACCAGACCACCCTGATTCAGCTAAGGGACAAGTGGTGAGAATGCCGAGTATCATAGTGAAGATTGGCTGTGTCTCTATCTTTTTCTTGGATTTGCAGTGATGTTCGTACCAGATATGCCAGAGGAGGGTCCTAATCTAGTACAGAAGCGGGTAAGGAACATTGGAATGGAAAGTCAAGAATACGATAAGCAAACCACGCACAATTTCAAGGACCAGCTCAGGATCCGACGCCTGATCCTGTGCGACATCCAAAAGGATTCGTACTCGAGCTTCATCTAGCCTATCCCAATCCCCAAGTAGAGAAGATACCCGAGCACGGAAGTCGTATAGAAACCGGAGGGAGACAGATGCCACAATGTGAGCACACCGTGCGGAGTGAGGGCTTGTTTCGACCGTATGCTTTCGCTTCTTGTCTTCACCCTTCACCATGCTATGGTCCGTGCCATTTCCAATTTGCTCCTTCAAACAATCCCAAATGATGGTCCACCCCAACTTCCCAACGTCGCCCCACAAATGTTCCGAAGAATACTCCGACCCCTTGGTGTAGGTATTCGCAGGCAAATTGGAGAGAACTGTACTTGCAATACAACCTGTGTAAGAGAATGCTCGAGCTCGAGCAGGCACCAATGTTGTCTCGCGCCGGGTCATGTCCATGTCCTTAGTGACCTTCTGTTTTTTAAAGGTCCTCGTCTCTTCTTGGTACACATCGTTGAATGTGCCCCAAGCATTTTCGACTGCCCGAAGCATAGCCGTTGCCAGAGCTGTAGTCTGAGTAGGTGTTAATGAAGTGTGGAGGGCACGCGCAAGAGCAGGTAGGTGGTGCGCAAGGGGAAGAATGCTCTTCATCGACAAACACGATGACCGACAGATGGCCACGGCGCTCAGAAGGGTCAATATGTACGTGTGGAGTGTACGTGTCTTGGTGTGATATTCAAGCACGTGGGTAAGAAATTTGGATGTTGGTATTTTTACAAAGTGGGACAGTGGCAGGGGAATCTGTTAGTAAGGTCAGGATTGAAGTAGCGAAAAGGTGTAAGGAAACGACTCACGTTGATTAAGGCACAAAGTATTCTCTCCAACACAGATCCCACCAAGTCGTATTCGATCTGAACGAGCACACAGAGAAGTTGTATAGAGAGAACTGCTAGTTCCCCGCGAGAGTCTGCTCGTATGCATCAGGTTTGGAATTAAGGCTGTGCAACCATCTTACCTTTGAAAGAGGTGTCTACAGTTTCCAAGATCTCGATGGTTTTGTCCCTCGCCTCAGTAAGAGCTAGTTCCCCATCATATTCGCTGTTTGTCGCGCCGGTATGTGTGGCACGGATGGAACAAGGAACGAAGAGACGTTCTGTTTCTACAATCCTGAAAACATTAATAACAGACTTCCACCTCTCCACTTCACAATGTTCTTGAAGGCTCGCAAAACTCCAAATTAGGGCCCAATACCTTCCTACAAAATCCATTCCCCATTTCCTGATCTCTTCTTTTCCGTTGATGGCGGTAGATGCAGAAGCAAAGAGCGCGGACCTATGTCTGTGCAATGCGCCGAGAAAAGAGGAGAAAATTTTCGGGAGAACGAGCAGGAGCGAAGAAACGGGAGACGTGGACGATGAGAAGGCTGAAAATGACGTGTCGAGTGGCTGTTTGAGGGCCTCGAGAGAGAAGAGAGTGTCGATGCCTGCAGCATATATACTGTCTTGGAGTCGTTTCATGGACACTGAACTGGCAGGGAAAGAGCTGATGCAAACAGCGGATAGCCAGGAAGACAGGTGGGTAGTAAGAAACGAATTGTAGAGCTGTATATTGGTAAAAGAGGGGTTCAGCCTTGAGGTCCGCGATTTACCAAGGCCTGATCGCAATAGACTGACGACCAACGGCAAATCACTCACTTTTTTCTTGTTTCCTGAACTTGCCAGTGAGTTCCTGTATGAACGAACGACAACTGAGCTAATCCAACCCAAGTCGTCGTCTACACGCTCCCAATCTCCACAAGCATCGAGAACAGCACTGAGACACTCCCCTAGCGCATCAACGCCGATCTTCTTCTCCATCAGAGGCCAAAGGACTGTGAGCGCAACTCGAGCTGAAACAAGTACTTGTGGGGAGTGAAGAACAAGCAACTCAACAACAACTGATTCCAGTTGAAAACGGCTCAGTAGAGGAGGGAGCCAAGTCTTTATAGGCCGCGCGCTTGATGAAGGCGAGGTAGTAAGCACACCGCAAAGCAAAGCCCAGTATCTTGGATCCGCAATAGGATTAGAAGTGGAACTTGCATCCCTTTCTCGCCTTATCTTCCTCGCTTGTCCGAGCACGGTAAGTATCCATTCCCCGATGACCTCGCCCTTATTTGCGACACCAAAAGATGGATCTGACCAAGCAAAATAGGCTATCTCGATCTTGGAGGGTCCTGGGGCGGAGGGAGGGTCTGTGGGAGATTTGAGGAGGCGCACGAGGGAATGAACAGTACGTGCACCATTCGTCGCGTATGCCATCGTCGTGTCAAGAGTCATGTGCGGCTTTGCATTGACTCCGACGTAGCGCTATTTTGCTTGTTGTCTCTGAACCGAACTACTACACACCAGCCGAGTTCGCTGTCTTGGTTGCTGCCCTTTCTACCCAGACATGTCCAAGGGATACACATAGTGCAGATAGAATTGGTACCATCCTCATTCTGAAAGCCTATCTCTCGCTTGCAAGGATCACACTGATAACGTGGGTGGAATTGAAAGGGAATAGTTTACCACCACCTCGTCCGACCTTGGAGTAAACCCTGGACAGTACTCAAATCTTTGTTGCCACGCAAATGCAGTTAGCTAGGCCCCTAGGACAAATCCTCCTCGGCGACATGTCACGTCCATCTATAGAATCGACCTGGTAAATTCGAACCCTCCACCGACTGCCACTCTTCTTCTGCACTCGAGACAAGGTCAAATAGCTTCGAGATGCAGGGCGTATGTGGCATGGAGAAATGCTGCTTTTGCTCCGGGTATCTTCGTGCCACCATGGTAGCGGAAGTGAGTCCACATCTGGTGCAGGTCATCTGAGGTTGGTGGTCAGAAGTAGGGGATAGTCGTAATGCACGGTGCAGGATAGTGTTAGTGATCGAGGTCAGAGTAAAGGGATTCCAAGCACCACGACGCCCTGCAGTCCAAGGATATGATGAAGCAAATACGCACATGATCGCAACCCATCGATTTCTCAACTCTTGTTTCACAACCGGGGCTAACCATCGTGCCTGAATCCATCCACTTCTTGGTTCCCCTCCTCTTCCTCATATTGCCCTACAAATTTGAGCACGTTACTACGGCCATATCAGCGTTTTGCAGCCCGGCGCTCGGAGGAACCCGGTGAGGCTGAGAGGTAATTGAGTATGGATTTGGAAGTTGGAAGAAGTGGGCCAGAATGAGGCCCGTGGCTGGAAGCGGTGATCAACAAAGGTCTGGATGCGATGCATGAGGTTATACCAAGTACGGCTACAGAAAGCACGAATTGAATAACCGCATACGGTGCAAGTGCGCAGATGCGTCCAGTTAGATTTGTCTCCGTCAGGACCACTGCTTCTCGAGGTATCGGATCGAGGTTTGAGGACGCGCTCCTGACAGTATTCCATCAAACAGGGATCATGGATGGATCCCATTCGGGAACACTTATTTGCGAAGCCATTCCATCTGTTGAGTTCAGTCTCTGAGAATACAGCTCGGATTTCATCCTCTGTTCGCTCCCGAAGACCGTCCCCACGTGTCAACCCGACATGCTCTACAGAAGATATGGTCGCACGAGAGGGCGATAGAGTGATCACCCTTACGCTCTAACAAACATATCGCGCATAGATGTGAGGCGTGTGCAAACTTGTCTGGCTTGGAGGAAGAAGCACAAGCAAGGAGGGGCGTGAGGAGAAGCTGTGGGAAGGGATGGGGGATTCTGAAGGTAGGAAGTGTGGGGATGGGGCAGGATGAGCGAAAGAGAGGGAAGAAAAGAGCAGATGTACTGGATGGTGCGCAGGTGAGCGGCGCGCGAGAGGGGGGCGAACGATGCGGAGGTGGAGCGGAATGAACACAAAGATTAAAGCGGAGTTGGGGGGAGCACCAGCGGGGACAGAGGAAGAGGAGAGATAGGTGTCGTGTGGAACGGGGAAGATGCGGAGGTGGGTATCGAGGCCGAGCTCGACGGGGATGAGAAGGGTGACGATCGCATCCTCGTTGAGGATGCAGATCGTCGGGTGGATCGACTGGGTGCGGGTCAGAATCGGGGGTGAGGAGGAGGAGGAGGAGGAGGAGGAGGAGGAGGAGAAGGAGAAGGAGAAGGGCAAGCACGGACCTCGAGGACCTAGCCAGATATGATTAGATTGTCTGATTAATAATATTATATTATTTATGCATTAATAATAAAGTAAAATAGTAATGGCAATCGGCAGCCAGAAAAAGAATCTCTCCATCGCAGAACGTCGACCACGACCACGACGAGCACGACGAGCACGGCGAGCACCGAGTAGAGCGCGTCACCGAACATCGTTGACAACGACATCTGCGTTAAATTCACAAACTACTGTTCCGTCGTTCATTCCGCAGCGAGGGACTTTGGCGCTGAGGAGCGAATACCCTCCTCCTAATCCGAGAGAAGCATACCCCCTCACTTCTTCTCCCGCCCGCTACCCGCACCTGTACTCCTCCCTCCGTCTTCTCCTACCAGAGATGGATATCTACTCCATATCCTTTACCCACCCTCGCAGGCCCCGCCACCTCCACTCACCTTCCTCCTCCTTCGACACCCACGACCCCCGTCTCCCCCCACACATCCAGCATCTCCCCGAAAACTTTCCTTCCGCTCTTCCCTTTCCCGCTACTCAGCCTTCTCCGTCGAACCAGGCTGACTCCGAGACCGTTGAGAAGCTCGCCATCCTCGCCAGGTCTCTTCACAGTGTACAACTCTCCTACCTCCTCTCAGACGGTGGTCGCAGCTGGAATTTTTACATCTCTGGCGCATACCAACAGGTCATGCTGGCCCGTGGCATCCTTCTCAAAGACAGCCCCGTGCAGGTCAGTCCTCTCTCTCGCCGCTGCTTCGCGACCCCTCTTGCTCACCCCCTCTTTAGCATCGCACCGCCATCAAGGTGCCCCGGTCTGACATCCTCGATTCATCATCCTCGAAACCTACACTCAAGCCTGACGTACGCCGCAAACTAGATGAAATCGCCTCTCTCACCTATGCGCACATCGCTGTCGTGAACTCTCCCCTTTCACTCTCAAGCCGAACTCCCCCCGATGGTATTTCTTCCAGCGCAGGTTGGACCGGTCTCGAAACAGAGCGTGTCTGTGAACTCGTCGTCACCGGTCAAGGCGACGCGACAGAGCTGGCAAGGGTCAGGCTCTTGGTCATGTTGGATGAACTCGTTCGCCTCTTTTTTTTTCTTCGTGTGTCCTTCTCTCACTCTGTTTACAGAGTGGCTTGCATGCAGAACCCTGCGAAATTGACCAAAAACTACACGCCGTCGTTGCTGGCCGTAAACGCCACGTGCTTCAATCTATTCAAGAGGAGACTGCCACCAATATTTATTGCCCTTCCCCCCTCCAGGGTCTTGTTGGTCCTGATCTCGTCTCATCTGTCAGTACCAATGGAAGTGTTCAGTCTGGCCAGGTCCAAGGGAGTCAACATCAGCAAGCCCACAACCCAAACATCATATGGATCACCGGAGAGTTTTTTGGTGTTCAAAGGGCTAGAGACATGCTGTTCCAGCTCTCTACAAATAAGGTTAGTTCCGCTTCTGTTGTTTCTTTAACTTTGCTAATTTTATCGTGCCCAGAGCAAGGGCGTTATCTCGCGCGACACAGTCATCGTTCCTCGCAAGCTCGATTGGATGGTTCTTGATCGGGCAGAAGACCTCAAGTCCATCATGTCCGATAACGCGACTTTTATCCAGTTCCCACCCATCGGGAGTTCGACTAGCTTGATTACCGTATATGGCGATCACCGGGTTAACGTCCAGAGGACGATTAGAGGGATAATGCAGCTTGTAGGTACTTTATTCTCTAGTTTTGCCTTAGCTTATTTCGCACACTCAGGCTTGTCAATATTATGTCGCGTCTTTCTGGCTTCTCCCGATTCAGTTCAATGTACTCCTCCCGCCCGCAACACTCAACAGTTCGCAAGTGACGACGCTTCTGAAGCAAATCTCGCTTACCACTGGTGCAGAAGTCGTTTTCAAAAGCATGTGTTTTGAGATGCACGGTCTCGAATACGAAGTCCGAGCGGCTGTCAGCATGATCTTGGATTTGGATCTCGTGAAGGTGTGTTTTTGTTTGAACCCAGATATCTGTGATTGTTTACGTTACGCCAAATATCAGGCATTCCATCACGAAATTCGCTTTCAGGTTGAACTTGCCAACGAACATCGCGAGTTTATCTCAGGAAAGAAAAATGGCAAGATCAATAAGATTATGCAGTCAGCATCCGTCAAAATAAAGTTTGAGACATTCAACGACCACAACTTCCTTATTGATCTTTCCGGTTCCGACGCCTCAATCTTGACTGGCCTTACGCTTTTGCAAGAGGAACTTCCCGCTGAGATATCCTTCCATGTTCCAGAGGCATACCATAAGCGTATCATTGGTATTGGAGGGAGGAACATTCAGAGGATCATGAAGAAGTATGGAGTTTACGTCAAGTTTTCGAATGCAGAAGAGTTTGCTGCGCTGGGCGGGTATAACGATAATGAGGATAACGTCGTGGCGAGAACGCCGTCCAAGAATGCGATCAATTTGGATAATCTAAAGCAATCGGTTATGGAGATTGTAAATCCGAAGGTGCGTCGAGTCATCGCGGTAATTCAGTGTATTAAGTTATTTACCTGACTCCAGGACAAGGATTATGTCAATGAGACCCTATCAATCCCCCGCCGATACCACCGCACATTGCTTGGTGAAAAAGCCATCTTTATACATGATATTGAGTCGAAAACCAATTCTCGTGTGCGTTTCCCGGATAAAGAAACGGCCTCGGACGTTGTGACAATCTTCGGTCCTGAGAGCCAAGTGCAGATTGCTGCTGCCATGCTACTAGTCAGTTGTCTTTACCTCACGCCTTACTTTATCTCACCATCTAACAGGAGCATGTCCCATTCGAGGCAGACATGGCAGTTCCACCTAGTCCCGATCTAACGGTGGTCTGTACCTCCCCGGAGTTTGTTGCGTTTGTCGAACGGATAAAACGTGAATTCCAAGTATCAATTACACCGAATCTCAAGTCCCCTGTTCCCATTCACTCTACGAATGGTTCCAGTACCTCACTAGACCACCCGCCCACCTCTCAAACCTCGCCGCAGTCGACGCAGGTCCAATCGCAGGGCGAGTATAGCTTCAAATTTAGGTGCCAGAGGTCAAACAGCGATTTCCTGCTCGCGGCAAGGGAGATGCTTGAGCAATTCTTATTAAATCATAATGTAAGGGTGTACCCTTCTCCGACGGCACACACACACAAAAGGGGTGACTCGTTCGCCGAGGCGTTCCCACACTTCGATAGCAAGGTGCTTTCAACCGCAAGAAGGCATGGTGAGTTTTCACGCCTTGATTCGCCGTTGGTTCATATGTGAGAACAGACTGGAGGCTCATTGTTCAATTTCCAGAGTCAGTCGAGTTGACCCGCTCGTCGGAGGTCCTCGGTGATCGACGGTTGAGGTTGGCAAATTCGTCTCCAGATGTAAAGGCGCTATTCAACGCTCCTGCATATATTTACGACCTCGAGGAACATGAGGATTCACAGTCATCATATGGGCCTCCTGGAACGGGGCTTGATTACTGGACACCATTGGCGCCAATCGTAAGTTTTGCTACAATCATTCGACCTTACCGGATCAATCCCTTTTTAGGGCTCAGGAATTACATCCCGAACCCGCAACACAGAGGATGCTCTGAAACGGGGTTCAGATTCCCTCCTTGAGTCTAAGATCAAAGAACAGATTTCCAAACCCCGATCTCTTCAAAATCGCGCACAGTCTCTCGACCTCACGTATTCCTTGTCGCGAATCACTGAGGGCTCCTCTCGGCTCCAACCTCCTGAATCACCCACAACATCTGCGGGAGGAGGTACTGGGGGGAATTCAAGTCCGACAAGTGCTACCGCACCGTCATTCCCTAGTGTATATGCACCTAGGTCATCGACGGCGATCGGGTCTTCTGCCCAGAGAAATGCGAGGGCAATGGATGAGGAAGTCGTGGACGAGGTATCGCGGGTGATGTCGAATCTTGGGCTCTGAGAGTCGGCCCTGTTCATCCGTTCCCTTCGACATCCCTCGTTTACCCTCAGCTTTTGCGAAACACAAAAGGAGGAAAGAGAAAGGAACGAATCAAGCCTACCGCAGGAGGGAAAGAAAAAGGCACTGATATGGTGAACTACCCTGTCGGGAATATGGTCTTGCCTGTTCCAGAAGGAACGTGGTACTCCTGAAACCGGCTGTTATTCTTCTCTGTCTCGTTTGTCCTGGGACTCCTATCCATTCAGGATTTCTATTTATCTGGGAACATGGACCAGGAGACTCGTTTCTCCACCTGGTTCCCCATCCTCCCACCGCATCCATCACACTGTCTTTCATGCTACCTCATTCATATCAACCCCACCACACAACTGCATCATCTCCTACATATGGCTTCTCTTCAAGGTTGAAATAGTCTTTCGCTCACCCATTTTCCTCATTCGCAATCGCACATTCGTGACGGACAGACCGTCGCGTTGCTTCTTTTCGTCCATCATTTCGTTCCATGATGTTCACACACCTACCGAACTGATGCTCCTAGCCTTGCTAGGGCTATTTGTTGGACCCAACAGTTTCTATCATCATGTATGTTTCTCTATGTCCAGATTGTCGCATTGTGCTGTCTCTTTCATACTTTGCTCTATCTCCTGCGATTCTGGCTCCCTTCATGCTTTTTGTATATTACATGGGCAGTTAGTTCTACGATAGTGTGATGGTCATATTGTTATCCCTCTGCTAATAAAAGTTATTTACCTGGTGGCATGAACACATGTAGCAGTATCAGAAGACGATCCATGGTATCTCGTATAGCACGAAGTCAAAGAATTCCTGCTCCAGCAGTGTTTGATACTCTCCCACAAACTCATCCGCCCCACCGCCTGCCTGCTTCCTGGACCGGCCAGAACGAGGGGCAAGGTATGCAAACTGGTTAGTCAGAATGGACACTGTCTTCTTGGTTGACTTTGGATCGGGCTGTGATGAGTGGGCGATTAGCATAACTCCAAAGGGGAAGAGATGTCTCGCACCTTGATGGCCAGCCCAACATAGTTTGCAGGTAGCCCATACCGGAGGACGCTCTCTACAAACAACCGCAGGACCTTGAGGTGCACCAGTAGCTGGAAGGACTCGGAGAAGTTTATCCTGGACAACCTCAGTAGTTCCGTCTTGAGAAGTGAGAAGTAAGTATGGTCCAGCGACGTCTTGCACGTTTGCCCACCCAAAGCTCCTTCTCGGTAGTATCCGCGACCTCGAACTCTTCTCGTTGTTTGTCTATCTGCTCTTCTGAGTACACAAAATCGCGCACGATGAACCTGTGGCGTTTGAGCATTCAGTTTGGCAACTTCTTATATCCCCTTGCGCGGACCAACGCACTTGTTCTCTCTGCACCTCTGCACAAACTCGTCGTGTACCCTCTTGAAAATCACGACGTTAAAGAGGGTATATTCCTCGTCTGAAGTGATGACCCTGTTTTGTGGTATGGCATGCACGATCAAAAAACATGTTTGCATCGTGACTCACGATGACGACCGCGGAACTACCATGCTCGTCAAACGTTCATATTTCGTATTCCACTCTTTTGTCAGGATTCTTTGAGGTCAAAGGTGAG
The DNA here is from genome assembly GCA_038088935.1 of Pulveroboletus aff. viridisquamosus. Taxonomy (NCBI): domain Eukaryota; kingdom Fungi; phylum Basidiomycota; class Agaricomycetes; order Boletales; family Boletaceae; genus Pulveroboletus; species Pulveroboletus aff. viridisquamosus. The sequence goes on from JBBPJW010000242.1 coordinate 16,006, forward strand.
TGACATGCAAGCGGTGGAGTGCAAAGGGACATGGTTACTTTGGTACCGCCACAAGGCATGTTTGCATGTACTCTGAATCTTGTATCATGTCTGCCTGCGACACAACATCGACAAGAGATCGGACGGAGAGATTGCCTCTGGGTGCAAAACATCAACAACGGAGCAATATAGTAGCACGAGGCACGGACGCACGTCTTCCTTCGCTGCATTTGCACGAGGGACCCCTTGACAAGGTTGTAGTTGTTCAATTTAGACTTCATCATGTTGTCAATAGATGCCATGTCCTGAACGCGTGATTAACATACGGCGATTGATATGAATGAGGTGGGACGGGGGGTGGAGATGCGTGATATTACCTTGTTGAGCACGTCGACGGTCTCTCGCAGGCTTCTTTGCATGCCATATCTGCCGTCATTCCATCGCCAGCCTTTGAAAATGTAATCATCGACGCTTCGTTCGTTCACCAAGATGTGCTGTGCAAGCTTTGCAGGGTCATTGTTGAGGAGATTGCGCAGCGTGTCGACCGTCTTCGCGACGGTGGAAGTGAAGAATGCATCCTGTTTTGGGAGTTCCTCGGAGAGGGTGATGAGGGAATCTAGGGTGCCGGTCTGCGAGTTCGGTGCTGAGCGAGCACTGCGTGATGGACAAGGAGCGACAAAGGGAGATGCACCTTGAACGGGGGGATGGCAAACTCGGTGGTGGCTGTCTGCGAGGACCGGGATACTGGAGCGAGTTTGGAAGCGATTTCTGGGAGCAGTCCGTCCGCATCCCCGTCGTGTGGGACGGCAATCAACCAGGTGCTCTGATCAGATGGCATCGTTGTCGTCGCCCCTGTAGACTTGGAGATGCTCCCCGGTAGGATATCGCTCGAGGTGTTGTAGGCAGGACTGGACTTAACCGTGCGCCACAAAAAACTAATGAATAATTTTTCTTATACTCGCTGCGATCACCATGCTACCCATCTTGTCCCGTCTCGGGAGGACCATTGTCCCCTCTGCACCCAGGTTCATGTCCACGATGAACGCGGTCCCATATCTCCTCTCTCCGTCCAGTCTACGTGATGTGATTTCCTTGGGCAACGTTTCGGTCCTTGACGCCAGCTGGTTTATGCCCAACTCCCCTCGGAGACCTCTCCACGAGTTCCAGGCGAAGCGTATCCCTGGCGCACGGTTCTTGGACCTCGACGAAGTCGCGAGCCCTCATGAACTTGGCCTGAAACACATGATGCCTTCCGAGCGGTTGTTTGCCGATGCATGTGGTCTGTTTCTCATTCGTCCGGTCTTTCTTAGCGTTGAACAATTCCGGGACAGAAAGGCTTGGTATCCACCCCGAGTCCCATGTAGTAATGTGGGTCCCTCTTCAGCCGAGAGAATGCCGAAAGGGACAGTGATATTCTAGATATGATACACACGGAGTCTTCTCTTCGCCTCGTGCGCTCTTCATGTTCAGGGCGTTCGGCCATCAAAAGTCCAGCATCCTTGATGGTGGCCTACCACGTTGGGAGGCAGAGGGTTTTGAAACTGAAGGTGTCCCGCTGACAGGGGAGAATAGGTCCACCTCCTATCCCACCCCTGTCCTCGATGGAGCAGCTATCCGCTGTGAGACTTCATCTGCACTATCGACCAATCATATTTGTTCTGAGGGTCGATGGAAGCCTATGAACAGGTGGTAGCCAACTCGCTTTTGGGACCGGCATTGGATCCCACCGCAGAACTGGTCGTCGACGCACGTTCCCGCGGCCGGTATGTGAATTTCCATCGTCTTGCATGTTGTACAGTGTCCTCATCCATGATAACGCGTAGTTTTCTTGGGACTGACCCAGAGCCGCGACCTGGTCTATCTTCGGGACACATTCCCCACTCTTTTTCCCTTCCATTCAATGTGTTCCTTCAGACTCACACAGTACCCAGCTCCTCCATTCAGTATACCACCTTCCTATCTGAACCGGAGTTGCGGCAGGCCCTCGTGGATGCTATTGGAGCTGACCACGCACAGTTGGTGTTGACCGGACAGCGTCCGATTATCACCTCCTGTGGAAGTGGTATGACAGCCGGTGTCTTATGGCTGGGCCTGAAACTCTTGGGCGCACCAAACGTTGCTCTCTATGACGAGGTGTGTTGCGAGATCAGATCTGACCCAGCTAGTAATTAATGAAACTGTCCCGCAGTCGTGGACGGGATATGCCGGAAGGGCGGAGAGTTGCATTCACAAGTCGGCATAGAATCGCTGAAACCGTCCAAAAAAAAAATCTATTGCTGTCTCCATTGTCTATCTCTTGTATGTATGCCAACGTGAGTAATGATACAACATTAGTCGATGCTCGTCAGTTTTTACGCTTGGAGTCGTGAGTGATGGTGTTGTACAAGCCGAGAAAAGCCCCTGGAAGCCGTAACGATACACATATTCGATGATTGAAACCCCTCGCGCGCCCTCTGAAACCCAAGAACGAAAGGTGAAGTGGTAAGGGAGTAGATCAGCAGATCTCTGCATGCCGGTCCAGAACGGTCATTAAACCTCTGACGCCTTTGGCCGCTTCAATTTGCACGGGTCTCTGCGCATCTGGACAAGCTGACCGCGCCACGGTCGCACAGTAATGAATCTGGGCGCACGTTCGATGGCATCAAGTAATTCATGCAACGGAGGTGTGCTCACTACAACTTTGAATTCATCGCGTTTTTGGAGTCTGGGATGGCGGATGATACAGTCCCATCTGCGTCGGAGTGAAGTGGATTGATCATTCTGACGTGATCACGCGGGGAAGAGACTTACTGTTCCTCCAATAGGACGTTCCCGCCCATTGTCTTTGCTATGGAATATAGCCCTTTGCGAGAGATATCAACAAGTCTGCGGGCGTCGACACCTCCTTTGCAGAGAAACTGCTCGGTGTGCGTGACCCGGGGGCCGACCTTGGTGGGCGTCGTTCTAGTCAGGGCGTCGTGTGTGTGCGCTGGGCCGGAACAGCTTCTGACACTGCCCTTGTCACTCCCTTGGGCGGCAATCTCGATGTCGTGACGGGTGTGTTCGATCTGCTTGCTGATGAGGCGGGAGAAGGTGAGAGCACAGGAGCTGACCATCTCGAGCGAGCTAGCGAGAAGCTTCGAATACATCCGCGAAAGAGGTGAACCGATGAACCTGGAGGCTGAAGCGCTGACAACGCTGCCATTATATATCCGGCAGCCGGATGTGGCATACGTCACGACCGGTATTCCCTGCACTCCCACCTCCGCAACTCTCTCCGAGGTGAATTAGTCGACGCATCTTGCCCAAGAAGACTGACACGAGGCATCGTCCAAAATTAAAGGGAAGGTCTTGAGGTAATATCACCGTCCGCTACTCCTCACATCATTGAAATGCGTGATCGTCACCTGTTCGATGTGCGTCTCGCAGTCAGATCGTTCCTAACGGGCCTGATATGCTGAGGAAATACAAATATGTGCGTTTGGGCTGACTAATGAGCCCACGAGGATGAGATACGAATACAGGATAGCGACTGAGAGGATACACACGTTTGATAAGTTACAGAAGGGAATGATGTCCTTGGAGGACGGCTATGAAAGGGGGTCGTCGTAAAGCAGGGAGTTTTCCGGGTACGTATCCTGCGCGGGCGGTATAATCTACCTCTAACCGATGGCGCTTTCCCTGTCGCAAGTGCGTCAATGACCAGCTATGAACGCAGTCGTCGTCAGTCCAGTGTGAGTGACCGGAGGATTTGAAATGGACACTCGCCCTTCGAGAAGCAATATGTTGTAGCCCTTCTTCGTCACCTCTTGTAACAATTGCTGTTGGGAGAATAACAGTGCGTTGGCACACTGGTCCCTGTTTGGGACGTGCTTTTCAAAGTCGAAGATGTATTTCCTGCTGGTGTCGTTTGCTTCGATGCGCACGATGTCAATTTCTGGTGGAGACGATTAGAATGTGATCCTCGAGATCGCGAGAGGGCGAGCACCTGTTTCATCAAACATGAGGATGGGTTCTACGGTCTCGCAATCTACGACCTCCCAAGGTTGGTCGTGCTTTCGACGGAACCACCTCATGGCACCGACACAAGGTCTCGGGCGTGTTCGTGGGAGGAAGCGAGTTGTGCTGCGGCGCCGTTACCGATCCAGGGCCAAGGCTACATGCTGTTCGATGCAGCACCCCTTTAAGCCCAGAATCAATGGGGCACCGCCACTGGCTCTCGGCTGCGAGCGCTTGCACAGCGACTAATCAAGATGACGTTGGTGGAAAGGGTCTCACCGGGGCAGTTGCCACGGAGGGCGACCTCCGACGGTATGACTCGACTCGACGGTGTCGCAAGTGCCGCAGAGATCGAGCGAGGGCTCGTCTGCGCTCGCTCGCACCCTCGTCGTGGTGTCCCCAACGCTCCTGGACCCGACGGGGCCACGACTGCCGTCATGTCAGTCCACGCGCACAGATCTAGTCTAGCCTGTGTGAGGGTGAGAATGAGTGTGGGCACCGACGGAAGGAACACGGACGCCCAACTAATTGTGTCAGCCGAGACAAGACATGGGCGGTGTGCAATGTTCGGCGGTGTCGACGCACTGTAAATGCGTCAGCCCTGGGCGGGAGTTTGCTTGCCATAGCCACAAGGGGCAGCCCCAGTCGTTTATGCCCACGCGTCGTCATTTGTGCTGATCCATCTGAGCCGCCCGGGACCCTATAACATGCAAACGTACACTTGCCAGCCGATGCCACCATCTCGCATCGGAAATCGCGCTTGCGTTGCCGTCCACGTCGCCGGGGTGCACGAGGACGCAGGGAGGTCCACTTGTGCCCTGTGGCCTCTTCATCGGTTACGGCATGAGCAGAGGGTGTAGCTATCGCGTCCACCGCTGCGAGTCGCCGACCGAGCGCAGGTGTCAGGTATCCTTGCCTCCCCGCTTTCGTTCTCTCGAACCCCCTCCGCATCCATCAGCTCAAGGCGAGAGGGGAAAGATCGTCATCCTCACCTCACACCTTCTGAGCCGGTTATTCGTGACACCACCTTACGTCTCCCTGCGCGATCTGCTTTATCAAGCCCTCAACCGTTCACTTCACAGCGTCTCTAGATCTCGGCCCACTCGTTGCTACTGCGGCGAGGAACTCGTCAACAATACGTTTTCTGCCACGGCGGAACATACACATACACCACTGGTCCTTATTTTCGTATTTTCGAGCATGACCGCTTTCAGACTCCCCCCTCCCGTCTTGACACCTGTGCTATCCTCGCATACAACTCTGTATTCAAAATCCCCGTCGCGAGTCAACCCTTCAAAGGAATGACGCCATGCCTGCCAGAGCAAGCACAACGACACTCAAGGCCGTCGCCGCATTCCTTCCAGCACCACTGCTGGTAGTCGTCTGCGTTGGTGCCGAAGCGGTCGCAGTCGCCGTGACGTTAGTACAGCCAGCGGTCGCATTCCCTGGAACCGTCGAATTAGCAGATAACGTCAAGTCTGCACACTAACTTCATCATCAGTCCTGACATGCCATCGCAGTTCAGAATGCAAAACTAACCTGGTACAGGATGCCGTCGCCGCCGTCGAAGATCATCTGAATGGTCACGTTTGCCCCGTCCTGGACGCCAGAGACACTAGACGCCGAGATATTGACTGGGAAGCAGTACTGCCCTTCTCCACTCGCTTGAAAATACGGGACGACGAACTGATACCCCGACGAAGAATTGAAATCGCTGAATGATGTCGGGTCTTGGTCTGTGGCAATGATCACACCGACTACGCGACAATAAAAGTCTTGGTCAGCTTGTCTGATCACCCTTGGCGCGGTAGAGAGACGACTACCGGTCCACTGTGTGTGTTCGCTGTTGAAGCTGAACAACCCGTTGCTGATGGGGAACACAGTACGGTTCGAAGTCACGTTGGTATACCCGTCTGTGATAGTCGTCATTTAGTTGACCACCGCTCAACACTACCAGCGTACTACCGACCACAGAAGGTTGGCTCCGAATCTTGGACAAACGGGCCTCTCGGAATAGGATATTGAAGCTGGAAGTGTGCATTTGCAAAAGAGGCGAATGCAGCAGTGAGAACGATAGAAATGAAACGCATTTCGTGCGATGGCTCAAAGAAAGGCGTCCACACAACCAGCTTGAAATGACAGTATTTAAATCGTTGCTGTCGGGTTCAGTGAGACGAAAAACTTTTTTTCACCTGAGGATGATCGTGTTTGGTCCACGTCATATTTCACAGCTCAATACCATCGTACTCTACAAGTTGCAGGGTCGGCCTAAGCCACCAGCTATTCGTGCGAGTGACTGGAAAGCACGTTTATCAGTCCTTTCTGTGCACGACAACTGCAGCCCTCTTGGAGCGTATGAGACTGATACTACACGACAGGAAGCGCGGTCATGGGGATAATCCAGTGTACCTGTCGCCAGGGGCAGGGCAGTCGCGGATTCCCAGGCTCCTGGGACTACCGCCAAGGAACCACTCTCAATCGAACATCCTACTCACGACCTATGCGTCCCACCAGAGCCTCCCCAATACCAAGGCCGAGAATGACAGAAATGATATATGCACCATTGAAAGTCCTGTGCGTCCTTTGGTTGGGCTTGCAACACACACAGAAATAAACCATACTCACATGACAGCCAACATGACGGTGTAGGAGAACGTTGACTGGGCGGCTTGAACTACTCCTCGTGGGATATCTTGAGAGGGTATGGACGGGGGAACGAGTCGTCGGCGCACGGGGATGGTACCCTGTCGAGGGGCTGGGGCGTCCTCTTGCTTGTTAGAGCCAGAGTGCACCGGTATTGACACTAGAATCGTCCTAGCTAGAATGATTAAAAACTAGGAAAAGGAAACCGACGAGCTACGAACCTGGCTCGCCAACGTGATTCTTGTATGCGGCGATAGGCGGCAAGGCAACGCCCCAAAATACAAAAGAAAAACAGGCCTATGCAAGCGCCGGCGATCGCGCCGTGAGATGAAGGACGCCAAGCCTTGAAGACAAGGTAATCGGCGTGTCCGAAGTGCAGCCATGGAATCATATCCATCTGATTGTCTCAACACCGGAAGAGAGGGTGGCAAGGAAATGGAGAGGGCTGCCATGCCGCATCATCTCAGTGTGTGTCGGCAACTTACGCGTCGGCACGTAAGTTGCCGACACATGTGCGGTCGGCAGTCACTACTTTTCTAATCAAATAACAAACATGAGATCAGCTGACGGTGGGACAAGAGCCACGGACCAGAATTTGGCTCTTGTCCCACCGTCAGCTGATCTCATGTTTGTTTGTTGTGACTGTGACTGCTAACCGCACCTTGGCATGTGTCGGCAACTTATGTGCCGACATCAGCTGAACAGGCTGCTTGGAAGGAGAGCTCCATGACGACGACTGATTTAAATAATGTTGCGAGAACGAGGGCTTGCGAGTCGGACAAGAGGGGTGGGCCGAGGTGGATGACGACGATGAAGGGCTCATGGGCAGTGGCAGGATGCAGCACAAGTGTTCCGAGAACTACGCTCCCACTTGTGTTGCGCCGTGCCACTGAAGCATGGACCGCCAGTCGGCGAGACGACGTTCGAGAGTGCTACTGGGCGGTGAGGACATACGGCGATGACTGCGGCATTTCTGTGCATCTGATCGCGCACGAGTGTTCCGAGAACTGCGCTCCCACTCGTGCTGGATCGTTCGACTGAGGGGGGTGCAGACGTGCGTCGAGGAGAGGATGGGGACGAGCGGGGGACTGCAGGAGGAGGAGGAGGAGGAGGAGGAGGAGCAAAAGACGGCTGCGGCATTTCTGCGCATCCAATCGCAAAATGCCGAGTGAAGGCTCCGCTTAGAGCACGTGAGGCATCTTTCGTTCCCCTCCTCGACCCTGGCAGAGAGAGATGCTGCGAACGCAACTGATCAACGCCTCGCGCACGTCCGTCCGGTCTGCCATCCTCGCCCGCAGAGCCGCACCGTCTCTCGCTCGACACCAGTCCTCCAAAGTCAATGACAGGCAGGCCCTCGACGCTGCGCGCAAACTCAACGACAGGTTGCAGGAGAACTGGAAAAGTCCCGTGCTCACCTATGAGCAGCTCAAGCCGAGGACCGTCAGCCCGCGTAACGTATGGTGTCGCCTCTTTTTCCGTCCGCAGCTCCCAGACGCGCACCGTCTAGGACGCTTACCTCGTCGACGTCCGAGAGCCCAACGAGGTGACACAGGGGTCTATTCCCTCGTCCGTCAACCTGCCGCTCTCGGTGCTTGCCAGCTCCCTGAACCTGAACGCTCAGGCTTTCCGTAGCCAGCATGGCTTTAACAAGCCAAGAAAAGACCAGGAGGTCGTCTTCTACTGCAGGAGTGGCAAGAGAAGTGCCTCTGCGTGTGATATCGCCAGGAGAAATGGCTACGAAAAGTGGGCACTCATGATCTTGCGACCTGCTCTTGTACTTTAATCCCTCTCGCCCAGCGTTGTCAATTACGAGGGATCTTGGCTCGACTGGGTGTCTCGGGAGGCAAATAGCGGCTGAGCGTTGGCTCCCTTCCGACTATACCCTAGCGCATAGCCGGAATATCCGCCATCAAATACCATACCAGCCTGGTTGTCTGTACACTAGTTACTGTCTCTAAAAATCTCATCCTCCCCCCGCTCACTGACACATTCCACCGCCGTGTCGCCGTGTCATCCCACGTCGCAACTCTGCCTAGCTGTGTTCGTCGTCTCGCTCGTCTGCGGTTTGCTATTGTCATGCTCTTTCGAACTCTTCCGAGGTCCTTGTCGCAACGTACGCTATGGTGCGCTGAGAGCACCATGCTCCTCTCAACGCCCAGGGTCGTTACCCCGCCCACCAGGCATGTCACTCCTAGACACTTCACCCACCCACACGCCCCGCCAGTCCGTCTGTACAGACGACCACTAAGCACACCCGCAACCCACAGGTAGGTCATGTCCGAGAGCGCCCTACGCTGAGTTCGGCAGCGACCTGAACACGCATTCATTGCAGTGATCTGTCCATGGATCAGTACCACGTCCTGGCCGACATAACTATGTCCTCTCTGCTCGAGCAACTGGAGGACCTTCTGGACGAGATAGGCAACGAGAGTTTCGAAGTCGACTACCACGTAAGTGGCAGAGTGACCACGTCGGCGTATGCGCTCGACAGACCCGCCAAGGCGAAGCACGACATCGCAAGCGGCTGATAGACGTCGTTGCAGAGCGGTGTACTGACACTCAACCTTGCTTCGAACGGGACCTATGTCATCAACAAGCAGCCTCCAAACAAGCAAATCTGGCTATCGTCCCCCGCCAGGTTCGTCCAATCTTCCTCCACGACCAAGCACCCACGCCTTACCTCTTATCTCCACAAACGACGTCTTTTATACGTTGCTCGACGACGACGTGGTTGGCGTACTTGCAAACTCCCATACGTGGATGAACCGCCGCACTGATGGTCCTTCGTCGACACCAACCCCACTGACTCGACGGCCAGTGGGCCGAAGCGATATGACTACGTGCCGTCCACGGACGACTGGAGATACTCTCGGGATGGGGGGGAGATGGGCAATCTCTTGGAACTAGAGCTCTGTCGTACGCTCAGGCATCAGGTCAGGCTGGGACTCAAGCGCGTATCAGAGACGGCCCGGTAGACGCTAGCAACAGTGTCTGTCGGCCTCGATGACCGCTGCGGCACGTTGGCAATGCATAGGTATACATGATATGTCTGTCGTGAATGGCCTCAACATGCAGTATGCGTGTATACTCGAATGTGGGATAGAGAAGAGGATAGAGACTTGGTGCGGACAATGTCTGTAGTGGTTTAGCTGCTCGAGCCAAGGTAAGTGGTGCAAATCGTTCCTTCCATCTCGCGTCTGCGTAAGAGGAACAAAGAGCCCAGGAACCTGAAATCATGGTTCAGTGCGATGTCAGCTGTCATCGAAAGGCAAAGTACCTATTCGCATCCTCGTAGCGTCGTCGCACGCATTGGACCTCCTCGACGAGTCCTTTCTCCCCTCCAGACTCGATGCGACAGCTTCGGCCGATAAGTCCACCACGAGTGAGCTGTGGGGATGCGGTGTGGTAAGGTGATCCGTCGGTCCATCTCTCTCCTGCGGGTGGGTCTTGCGTGTGTGCGAGTGTAATGGGTAGCGGTGCCCTAGGGCTTGGATTCGGGTGCCGATCTCGAGGCGAGTGAGCAAACTGCAGCCTGTGTTGGTTGAGGACATGTAGCTCATGGAGGAGACTGTTTGCATCCTTGTACTGATCTGTTGTCGACGAGGGTAGTGGTGGACTAGACACGTCGAGCGTGTCTTCTATCCAGTCCTCCTCCTCCTCGCTTTCCCAATGTGGGCCACCGGATTCCGGCTGCAGCCATCCCCTCACTGCACCGTCTAGCGGTGGAGGTCGTATGCGCTGCCGTTTGGTGTGAGGTTCAGATGGGCCTACCACGTGTAGTGGTTGATGTGGTCTGGTAGGTCCGTCGGAGAGAAACACAGAAGAGTCACCAAGCGCAGAAGGGGGTGGTGTCATTGGACGTTGTCGTTTCAACATGTCTCGGTCGTTGGACGTGGTGATGGACGAGGTGGTCGTGGCGAATGCTTCCACACGGACAGCTACAGGGGGGGGTGGTCGGAGTTCATGAGAAACGTTGCAAATGACCTCTGCCACCCATCACACCTTCCCTACGACGACGACCTTGCCCATCTCCCGTGGCCACCGACAACAGTATGGCCGGTATGAACGTATTTGCAGCCATGGGGATATCTGGCTTTGGCAAGGCCGCTAAAAAACGGGACCTTGATCCGTCTCGCTTCGATGTGGCGAAAAGACAGGATGTCTCCGTCAGTCGTTGTAACAGACTCGTCTGTCTATTCCTCGTGCTAACCGTCCGCCTCCTATCCAAAGGCAAGACAGGCTTCTGAACCAGGCTCGAGTAAGACTGGCCGGGACCTTCCAGAGGTCGCGGCCAACAAGCCAACGCCAGCTCTACCTACAGGGCTGTCCATGCCCTCTGACGAGCCGAGAGAAGAGGCGTCGGACGACAGTGCATATGCAGGAGAAGATGAGCCCGAGTATAGTCCTACTTCTTCCTCGCTCTCAGCCCCGCCTGAGTTTCCTGTCACACATGAAGCAACGCTCAGAGAGCACACCAAAGTCATCTCGGCCCTTGCACTTGACTCGAGTGGCGCACGCATCCTCAGTGGGTCATACGACTATGATTGCAAGCTCTGGGACTTTGGTGGGATGACTTCTCATCCGAGGTCCTTCAAGACTTGGGAACCAGCAGGCAGCTATTACGTGTGTGCGCTCCTTGACTTCCAGTCCGAGCAGCGACATTCCTCACATTTTCACTAGGTCAACGACGTGAAATTTTCAAACAATGGGCAACAGTTCCTTGTTATCCCTGCTACTCTGCAACCTAGACTCTATGATCGAGATGGTGAGGAAGTGTATGTGATCGGTTCCTTGACGAGAACGTTGTATGACAAACAATCACAGGGCAACTTTTATCAAAGGCGATATGTACATCAGAGACATGAAGCACACTGCGTACGACTGTCATCCGTATCTGCACGATTTGATGCTAACACTTTCGCCTAGCGGGCACGTCGCCGAGCTGACGGGATGTTCGTGGCACCCCCGAGATCAACAGGTCTTTATGACGAGTTCAGCTGACTCGACCATTAGGTGAGGCTACTTCTACTCTTGCCTCGCGAGAGGTGCCAAATGTTCCAGAATATGGGATGTAGACAACAAGCGGAAGCAGAAGACAGTGATCGTCGTCAAGTCAAAAGAGCGAGGGGCGCGAACCAAGGTGACGGCATGTGCCTACTCTCCAGATGGAAACATCATTGGCGGCGGTACGCCTACGATACCGATTCCATAGTGTTTCATTATATTAACAGGTTTTTCTTGCAGCCTGTCTGGACGGCGCGCTACATATGTGGCAATCCTCATCTAATTTTGTACGCCCAAACATGACTGTTGAGGGTGCTCACGCAAAGTCGACGGAGATTGCTTCCGTCGTATTCTCTGTGGACAACCGGACGGTTCTCACTCGAGGAGGAGATGACACCGTGAAACGTATGTGTCAGATCCCTGAACGATCCAACTCTCCTGAAATGCAACATCTCAGTCTGGGACATTCGTTCCTTCAAAAAACCTGTGGCGATATGTTCAGAGACGACGACACTTTATCCTGGCGCGAATGCAGTGTTCAGTCCCGATGAAAAATATGTCCTCACGGGTGTTGGCGGTGCATCAAAGGGCGGACTTGGGAAACTCTTGATGCTCAGTCGAGCGGACCTGTGCGTCGTCAAGGAGGTCGAGATGGAGTCAACACCGGTAAAAGTGGTCTGGCACCCCAAGATAAACCAGATCGTCGCAGGGCTCTCGAACGGCACGATATCGGTCTTATACTCGCCGGATACATCGACGCATGGCGCGAAGCTCCTATTATCCAAAGGAGCACCGAAGCGACCGACAGTAGAGGATATGTCGGATGCGCTCGCAGCACCGACGATTTTGACTCCACACGCGTTACCAATGTTCAAAGATGGGGATGGAATTGTTAAAGGAACAAAGCGCAAGCGGGAAAAGGATCGACTGGATCCACGGAAGAGTCGAAGGCCGGAGTTACCAGTGACCGGACCTGGCAAGGGGGGACGCGTCGGGGCAAGCGCGACGCAACACGTCGTCCAGAACCTGGTACGAGACACGACGCGGGACGAAGACGTGAGTGGTTCGATCGCCTTTTGTGTTCGTTGTCTGGACGCACCATGGTGCACCGGATGTCTGTTTCCTTCGTGTCTTGTCATGTCTCTGGAACGGCAACTAAACGATGGTTGCTCTCGTGCACAACGCGCTTTGACTACAGCCACGGGAGGCGCTCCTCAAGTACGCAGAACTGGCGGATGCCGATCCACAATGGACTGCAGGTGAGCGTCACATATGACCACTATCACCTGCCTTTTGAGGCGCACACCCTATCGGGCCTGTCGTTGCGGAGTGCCAATTCGGGAAGGTTGCCGCAGCGGAGATTGAATGATTGTATTGCTGTGTTTGTATTGATCTGGCGGCTGACGTGGCGGCCCTTCTTTTTTTCCAGCGTGGCGAGACAACCAGCCCAAGCCTGTGTTTGCGAGTGCCTCAGAGGAGGAGGAGGAGGAAGCATAGGACGTTGGGGACTACATACAGCGTCGTATCCAGTAGCTACGTGCTTTATTTGCAGCGAACGGTTGTGTGAGGATGCGGTGTGAGTAAGAATTTTGGATGGTCCCTGCGCTGGTTGGAGACCGAACCTTAATTCCGGCCGCCTATAAAGACCCAATGGGTGGCTGCCGATTCCCTAAAATCCAAAACTCCCCTCCCCCTCTGTAAACGTCACGCTGCGTGACAAAAAGTGTCACGCGCTACCCATGAACGCGACCGACGCTCCTCAACACAACGCGCCCACCGTCGGAAATGATGACAAACCAGCCCCGCCCGACGCCGCCACCGACGTACCACCCGACGACAATGGTACACGTGATAGATAGTTTATATTCAAATTTCCCTTGGCTAACCCTAAGCACTACAAAGATTTAATTGCCAACCAGCCCTCCCCCAACTCTCTGCCAAACGGCCATGTCCACCCCGACCACCCAAGCTCACTAGACTCTCCCGCCGCTACCTCCCCAATGTCCGTCTTCCCCTCCGATCCAGGTTCGTACAATCAAATGCTGCTGTATCTGTCGTCCCTCTTATCTGAGCAGCCTCTGTCCCCGTTCAACCCCCTGCTGCAACTCCACCGCCGCCCCCGGTACAGCCAGATATCACTCTGGATATCAAGATGGCAGAGACTCCGGAAGGGATCGCGGAGGAAATGCTTGTATCCGATGCCCCTTCACCAGACTTCCAGTCCCTCAATGGTGCTCCTAATGGCAAGATCACCTCTTCAGAAGCTCCAGACGCGGACGTAGACGGCGACGTGAACATGGACCAAGCTAGACACGTAAATGGTCATGCAGATGTGGCCGACGTGAAGCTGCCTGCACATCACGATTCCTTCACTACATATCGTTCTCCTATCTGCATATCTCATCAAGCAGACGTGGACACGGATGATGGTACAAAGCCTCCACCGGCAAAACGTGCGCGCAAGTTCTCCGATGCCGATCAGGCATCCATTGCCAACGTGAGCCAAGTCCTCGGCCTCCGTTGTAGCATACTAATCCTCTGTCTCTATGATCGGGGACCCCTCTAGACGGCTTCTCCCCCTCCTGCTACTGGTTCTTCTATTCAGATGAATGAAGAGACTGCTTCTAGTCCTGCTCCTGCACCACCGACCCCTACTGGCGTAACCACTCTTGGTATACAGCAGTATCGTTTCTGTCTCTCAACTGTCCGTTCGTTGAAAAAGATGAAGGACGCGGCGCCATTCCTTCATCCCGTTGACCCTGTCGCCTTGAATGTTCCCCACTACCCCAGCATCATTAAGAACCCAATGGACCTAGGAACCATCGAGCGCAAGCTCATGTCTTCCAATTCTCAAAAACCCGACCTGAATCCTAACAACCCTCGTTACAATAGTGCTGACGAGTTCATTGCCGACGTCCGTTTGATATTCACCAATTGCCTCACGTTCAACGGGCCAGATCATGTCATCTCTAAAGCGGCCAAACACATTGAATCTGTTTTCGACAAGCAAACAAAGAATTTGCCACCGCCACCAGTGGTATGTGAGTGTCGATGGTTTTCGTCAAACAGACACTAACCGTATGGCAGGTCAAACCTTTGGTAAAAGCCACCACCCCTCCCCCGCCTCCACCGCCCACTAAGAAAGCCAACTCCGTGCTACCTGCGCCAGCTCGGCGCACGTCCACGTCCGTCCCTGTGATTCGTCGCAATGATGCCGAGCAAGCGTCTGCACGTCCAAAGAGAGAGATACACCCACCTCCTCCAAAAGATCTACCGTATGCTGACGCACCGAAGAAGCTACGCAGAACGAAAGTAGTCAAGGACGATGGTTCAGCAGAGCAACTCAAGTTTTGCGCCAAACTCTTGGGAGAGTTGCATCGAAAGCAGCACTGGAATATCGCACACCCATTTTATGAACCGGTCGGTTAGTGTTTGGGCTCGTGCTTTCATCCTGTCATGCATCTCATTATTTCAGATCCAGTTAAGTTGGAGATCCCGACGTATTTTAAGATCATCAAAAAGCCGATGGACTTGTCTACTATGCGGAGAAAATTGGAGAATCACGAGTATCTGAATGCCCCCAAGTTCTTCGATGACTTCAAGCTGATGATTCGAAATTGCTTCACTTTTAACCCCGCTGGTACGCCCGTCAATCAAGCGGGTATTGAGTTGCAACGCCTTTTCGATGAGAAGTGGAAGAATCTACCACCACTACGGGAAGCGAGCGAGGAGGAAGAGGTAGAGGAGGAGGATGAGTCAGAGGAGGAACGCAATCGTGCGTCCATTGCTGCGCAAACACGACACCCTTGTACTGAAGTATTGGCCGACACAGGTAGGATTGCATCGATGGAGGCACAGATTGAATCGATGCGGGGAAATCTGCTCGCACTGAAGAACCAACCTCCAAAGGAGAAGAAAAAGAAAAAGAAGGAGCCTAAGTCTACTGCTACTTCAGCCTCCAAATCCAATGCCATTCGTAATGCCAAAGTCGCTAGCGCTGGGAATGGCACTGTCAAGCGGAAAGCAAAGAAACAGATCCCAGAGGACGACACGCTGTCGTTTGATCAGAAAAAGGACCTTAGCGAGGCGATAACGAAACTTGATGGACAGAAGTTGGAGAAGGTCATCCAGATCATCCACGAGGGTGTCCCCGAGATTCGTGATGTGGGTAATTTGTTTCATGAAGGATACGCTGTCTGACCACATCGTCAGAGCACCGAGGAGATCGAGATTGAGATCGATCTTCTACCTGTAAACGTGCTCACGAAGCTGTACAACTTTGTATTACGACCTTTGAGGCAGCCCCCTCAGAAGCGTAGTCGTCCAACCGGGAAGGGCACTGGCACCGGTGGTCTGAAACGCAAGAGTATGGATGAGAATGCCGAAGCAGAGAAGATCCGACAACTAGAGGAGCGTATGAGACTGTTCGACAATCCTTCAGGGAACACCACTGTTCCCCCTCCTGGTGCTATTTCCCGACCTGATGATAGTGACCACTCTTCGGACTCGAGTTCTGACGAAAGCTCAGGGAGTGAGTCCGAGTGACTCTGCTCTCGTGCTGGTTGGCATTTTCACTCTTTGTGCGTGGCGTTGGCATGGTGAGGACTTTTGGTTCGGGGCGTTTATCGGTCTGCCCCCTCATACTGTTCTCTCATAATGACGAATGTCCTTACTCTTGATCTTTATAACCTTTTTTTCGAACTGCCTGCTTTCATTACCTTTCTCAATCAGCATCCACGTACACTCATACAATCATCAAACTAAATAAACCACAGCAATGTAGTCAGCTAATTTCTAGTCAGCCGGTCTGTTCCGTCTGGAGCAAGTGGCACCAGTTCGAGAGTGATCAGCGCTATTAGCCATAACGATATTTCTATTTCTAGGCATACAGTAATCAACAGCATGAGATGCAAAGTATAAATTCCAACCAAACCAAGACCTCAAACCGGTGATACAAGAACGCATATGCACGAAATCACCTGCGCTTGGATTTGTTCCCTTGTTTCCACTGCTGCCACCCCGATTTCGTGGGGGCAACAGGCGGTGGCGGAAGCGGAGCACGCAGAGAAGTTGGTGGGAGAGGCTGAGGCAGCGATTGGAAACCAGAAGTCATCACGCCACTTTGCCCTGCTAGAGGCAGAACATTCGAGGGAGAGATGGGGGGATGACCACGAGACGCATGGTGATTAGTGAAGCTTGGATGAGGTACATCTGCAGGAGGGGGTGGTGTCGAAGGTGCGGGAGAGGAAGGTGGAGGGACAGATTGAAAGCTGCCAGACTCCAAAGAAGTCCATCCTCCGGTACGGAATATAGGAGCACCAGACGCCGAGGGCAATCGTGAAGCCGACAATACGGGGTCATCAGAGGAGAGTGGAGCATGCGCGGGTAGAAGTGGAACCGAGTCGACCGCTGCCCAACCAGAACGCTGAGATTGTATGTCGGGGGGTTTGGGCACCGTAGTGACTGCAGCCCAGCCAGCCTTTCTGAACCCACTAGACTTCATATCATTCGTGGTCATCGTATCGCTTTCGGGGGCTGAGGCCGGACCAGAGACCGTAGCGACAGGTTTCGCCATCTTGATACCTTGGGCCCTGGCGAGTTTTCTGAGCTCCTTTTCTTCTCTCTTCCGTTCCTTTTCTTTGCGTTTCTCCAGCTCCTCTTGATTAACCAAGCGAGCGTTTGCTTGCATGTCTTTCAAACGTGCTTTGTGGTGGTGGGCATAAGAGTTAGTATGCTCATCATACTGAGCGACGTTCTGGAACTGTTTCTCGCAAAGAGTGCAATAAAACGGCTTTAGCGTGTCAGTAATCTCTGACTTGACGGCTGCACGTTTAGCCACTATGTCCTATCGATAACAAGGATGTTACTGGAGGGTCTCGAACAGTGGACGTGGCGTATACTTCTCTAGCTTTGCGCTGGTCTTGGGTTTCTTTGCGTTGGCGCTCCGAGTCTAACTCCCGCCTCTGCGACACGGTGGTCTCAATCATGCGAACGTCTTGACTGATTTTTCCGAGACCAGTCAAATCGTTTTTAACCTGGAAAGGAATGGGGTCGACTCGTCCTAACGCAGTGTGTTGTTACGTTGAATAAAACTCTATAAGAGAGCCTGGCCTACCATCCCCTGACAGCCCGAGTGGCTGTCCCTCTGACCAGCCGAGTTTCGTGAGCATTGTAAATCCCTTGTTTGTGCTTTTTATCTTGGTTTCGACGGTGATGACCTCCCTTGGGACCCGGTGGACGTGACCATCGAACTTGTCGATATCAGCCACATCCGCGGGAGGTGGGGATGGTGTGCGAGAGACAAGCGAGACGTCGTCTTCCTCACTGTCCTCGGTACTGTCACCTTCGTATGATCTTGATCGCTGGAGGAGGGGAGGAGGGAAGAGGGCAGTACGGTGTGTTTTCAAGGATGCCAAGGAACGTGGCAGAATACCTTCAAGAGCATGGACGCGCCCGACTGGTCTTGTTCGCTCTGCTCTGGGCGCGTCATTGGGATGGCGTTCCAGCGAGCGACACTTTCTGCAGACATGTCTGCGACCGGAGTGTTTCGACGAGGCGAACAGTCCCGTGAAGTAAATGGGTGTCCTGCGCACGTGACTCATACGCGGCCATAAGCAGAGCGTTCATCGCGTTCGACCTCGTTGTCCACGTCCACCTCGACATCGTCACAGACGATGAACTCGGACGATTACTTCCCCGATGATCTCGACTCTGGTATCCTTAACCAGCTCGATATTATCGAAGCGGCACATCGTCCCAAACTCACCCACATCCCCTCCATCCATCGTGCCACTGGGAGTCTTCCTCCACCGGAACCCGTCCCCTCGTCTAAGCCAGTCTCTCTAAAGCGAATTGAGAAAGAAGACTCGTATATGGACATTACACTTGACCTTAACGAGGCGGACCTGCAACGTCTCGACACGTTCATCGACGCGGCATACAAGGGTCAAGTAGCCCCGGTCACCGGACCAAGTAACGCGACTTGCCCCCCATCAAAAGGCTCCGCTCAGACAACCCTCTTCGGGAATGTCGTTCAATTCCGCACGTCCACTGGCAAAGCCGGTCCCGCGTCTCGCGGTCCGATGCAGAGGTCCAAGTCGGACCGTCGCAATCCTTTTGGCCAACAGGCCCCTAAAACCAAACGGTGGGATCACACCGCGTTTGCGAAATCTGGCTGGAGGAAGCCAAAGTCAAAAGAACAATCCGACGAGGACGACCAAGGAGAGGATGTGGTGGAGTTCGAGCAGTTTCCTGCTCCGTTTGTCTCAGGTACGTGATAAGTGCTACACTTGATCGTGTGGGGATTCATTATGATGCAGTTGGGTATGTAACTTGGTTTTGACTCCTGATGCTGGATGTTGAACTTGTGCGTATTTTGGTCACGAATTGAAGCACAGTGAGTGCGCCACTATTAGGCATTGTATGGTGCCTCATTATGGCTTCTATAGCCTCTTCCCATGAAACTCAAGGTGGACGCACTCGAGGCCAAGCATTGGATTTATCCGCTCAACCAGCCCAAACGAGACTATCAATTCAATATCATCAAGCATTGTTTGTTTGATAATACACTAGTATCTCTTCCAACCGGTCTGGGAAAGACTTTTATTGCAGGTGTCGTAATGTTGAACTGTAAGTTTGTCTAATACAGTCCCTGCACCAGATATAATACTGTTTACCCAAGTCTACCGCTGGTTCCCTGAGGGGAAGGTGGTCTTCGTCGCCCCTACCAAGCCTCTAGTTGCCCAACAGATTGACGCATGCCATCGGACATGCGGTATCCCAGGCTCGGATGCCGTGGAATTAACAGGTCACAATCCGCGCCCATACAGATCACGAATGGTGCGTCTCCTCTTGGGCACTTGAACTAGGCTGTGTATTAACACGTTACAGTGGGAGGAGAAACGGGTCTTCTACATGACGCCGCAGACACTCCTGAATGACCTCACCACCGAAAATTGTGATCCACGTGATATTATCCTCACAGTCATCGGTTTGTAACATTTCTGTATTTTGTGGTGCACTTTGCAGAATATTGTACAATACAGACGAAGCACACAAAGGTACGGGCGATTATGCATATGCCCAGGTCATTCGCTTCCTCATGGCGAAGAACCCGTACTTCCGAGTACTTGCCCTCACTGCGACCCCAGGAAGCGCTCCAGAGGCGGTTCAGGCAATTGTAGACTCGTTGCACATCAGCAGGATTGAGATTAGAAACGAAGCAAGTCTCGATCTCAGAGAGTACATACACAAGAAGGTCAGTATTCGTGCTCCTGACTTGAGAGATGTCTCATAATAGATGCGCTTTAAATAGGAGATCAAGCAGCATATCATCAGGATGACGGACGACATTGTTCATTTTCAGCACCTCTTGAAGACTGTCATGGAGGTCAGGTGAAGTTTATCTGCTAGTCAATAATTCTGACTGTTTGTAGTCAGTAATGAAGCCGCTTGTGGCCAGGGGCATTATAGAGCCATCGGACGTCGTTAAGATGCATCCATATCGTGCAACAGCTGTTATGCAACGTATCGCGGCCCAGCGAGGTAGTCCACATGTATGGGCCATGGGAACCCTCTCCATGATATCATCCATGGCCAGGGCCATGTCATATTTAGTATGGCTATCCACGACGACCCATTGATATGCAGCTGATGGCGCATGTGACCCAACTAGATGGAAGCCAGCGTCACTATGTGTCTTCATTCTCTGCAAGATCTAGTTCGCGACAAGGACTCCGACCAACAGAAGAAAAAGGCGTTTTCAAAACTCAAGTCGGATTCCATGTTCCAGAGGCTCCTTGCCGACCTTGAGGTAGCCCAGAAACGTCCGGAGGGATTTGGGATGCACCCCAAGATGGACACCCTCAAGACCCTCTTAATACAACATTTCGGACAAAGAATCTTTGGTCGAGATGGAGAGGAGATAGAACCCTATGACACGCGAGCAATGGTATTCGTGACATACCGAGAGTGCGTGGACGAGATTGTTGGAGTCTTGAATCAAGAATCACCGCTGGTGAGGGCAACGCGTTTTGTTGGTCAAGCAGCCGATAAACAGGGTAAGAAAGGTATTGCTCAGAAAGAGCAACTGGAGGTAAGATTCAAGAGCTACAGCATCTGACATTTCCTTGATCAAACTCACCTATATTGACAGGTGATCAGAAAGTTCAAAGCGGGAGAGTTTAATGTTTTGGTCTCAACATCAATCGGGGAAGAGGGTCTCGACATTGGAGAGGTAGACCTGATCGTATGTTATGACGCTCAAAAGACACCCATTCGTATGGTGTGTCGTCTCTCTCCTTTCCTGCTCCTTTGCTTCTGTCCCGGAAAAGAGATGAGCTCAAGTTTGTTCTCCTTCCGTAGCTCCAGCGCGTTGGGCGAACCGGTCGCAAGCGTAATGGCCATGTGCATGTTTTGCTTGCTGAGATGCGAGAGGAGTTAAACTGGGACAAAGCACACGACACGTACACCGAACTACAGAAGTGTATTGTCCGCGGAGATCAGCTTGAACTGTACGGCGATGTGCCGCGGTTGCTCCCTGATCACTTGCGACCACAAGCGCTGGAGAAACCGATGGAGATTGAGGAACATGTACCCGAGAGAACGAGATCAAAGGATGGAGAGCTAGCCGTAGTCAGAAAGAAGAGAAAAAGGAACGAAGACATTGACAGGAATATTCCTCCTGGTGCTAGCCGCGGCTTCGTAAGCGTGGCAGATTTACTAGCCAAAGGGAAGAAGAAAAAGGTCACGCCAATGGAGTTCAGCGATACCCTCGCTGATGATGACTCCATTGATATGGAACTAGAAGGGAAGATTCTTGAAACTGTTTCTCCCCCTGTCATCACCGAGTCGAGTTCCACGCACAAGAAGACGCTGCTAAAGTCACGAAGAATGGTCCTGAAGAGGCGCAAGCTATCTGCGGCTGCCAAAGAGGGTTCACCGACAATTGGCTGTCCATCTCGGCAGGCTGACAGCCATATAGACATGGACCAGGACCCGTCTTACTTCCACCAATCCACCCCGAAGGAAGTCGTGCGCACGCTACGTCGATCCTCGCTGGTTGCTCACGATGGTTCTCTCCACGACCCGTGTCTCAATCATTCCCCCAGGTCGGTCCGCAGTGATGTGATCGAAATTACTTCGTCTCCACCGCCCTGTTCGACTTCCCCACAGCAATTTTCTGCTCCCGCCGTCGCTCTCTCTGACTCTGTGGGTTCATCCAAGTACTGGGACAAAGAACGAGCCTTTGACCTAAACTGTATACCTACATCCCTTGACTGCTTACCCGGAAAGGCAAATGATCAAGATGTTGCCTGGCTTTTGGATGAGGATGAGGATCCAGACATACAGATCGTTAGTTCTCCCCCCGCTGTCCCAGGAGCGAATCCCATGATTTCACCCTCGCTCCGGTTCATGGACGAGAATATTTTAGGGGTGGGAGAGGATGTTCGCCCACCACCACAGACGGTGGAACCGTCAACGAAAGACCGACCACCCTCTACTCCTCCACGAGTTATTCGCTTCTCGCCTGGTCCTACCCCTGGTATTCCAAAGGGGTCATTTGCGATACGCCCCGCAGGTAGGCGGCGAATCGCCAAGGCAGAGACCTCGGAGATTCCAGGCATGCATTCTCCATTATGCCGGCTGAGGCGTAACGATACAGAAGTAATTTCCCGGGCATCCACGTCCCGACCACGGCAGAAGAAATTTGGGCGCAGACCTCCGATCTCCATTCGACATAATCCATGGTTGGATGGTGAAGCGGCGCATTCCGGAGATGAGCAAAGTGCAGGGTCTTCCCACTCGGAAGATGACGTGGAGAGTGATTCTGACAGGCAATTCCTGAAAGATATTGCTGACACGCAGGTCTCGCCGTCGTATGACCAGACCCTCGTGTACCGACAAAGTCTCATGACACAAGGGCCGGGGTGCGCTGACCTGCCAGTCTTTGCGAACAAGCCGATTCGAAGGGGTTATGTTTGCACTGAGCGAGAACTCTCGCGCCAGCGTCCTATGATTTCGAGCTCGCCACCGCGGGAAGATTCTGAGCCAGATGAATACGAGTTTGGGAGTTTCGTGGTAGCAGATGATGCAGACCTCTCATTTGATTCATGAAATGTTATACACTATGCAGCCAAAGAAGGCTCGAGGTAGTAGTCTCTGCTTGGAGGAAATTTATCGGATTCTTTCAGTGAACGGAGTTGGTAACTCCAAATCGTCATCGCACCAAACAACCTTTGGGCCACGCTTCGAAATAAACCATCAGAGCAGAATCGTCGATGACCTCGAGCTCGCAGCGTGTAGAGTACTGTAGACTGCTCTCAAGATCAGTACTTGGTAGTGTCACAAACGCCACGATTTGGATTGAAGTCTGAAATTTTTGGGTGTGGAAAGCCGGAAGTTGCCGAGCTAGGACTGGCAGGAGACGACTCGCACACGAGAGATACTCATGGAGGCGTTCCAGTTGCTGTCTCGCGGCGGAGCGCGTTTCGACAAACGACGCTTCAAGTCTGACGTGCAGCTGTTCACAGTAAGTGGTCGACAAGACCGGATGGACTGACCGTCCATCTTACACCTTTGCCAGAACCCCATCACGAAACCTGACAGACTGGTCAAAGTGCCAATAACTCAGGACTCGAGGCTTCCACCTGAACTAGACTTTTTCAAGTATGCTCAAGGGGGCGGAGCGAAGCGGAAAGCGGGAATGAGTGACCTCACCGTCTCCGGGGCCTCTCACCGACCCGATGCGCAACACAAGAGGCGGAAGGTTGATAACGAAGTAGAAAGCGTCAATGGCGATGAGGATGACGCAGACGAAGGGCCCGGGGGTGAAGCTTCCCGAACAAGGGTTCGCGTGACCGCCAAGGGCTCTGACATCCCACCACCGATCAAAGTCTTCGGTGACTTGCGCGACCGGTACGAGATGCCCCAACGCCTACTGTCGAATGTGCGGGACAGCCATTTCAAGTATCCGACGGGCGTGCAAGCTCACGGGATACCAATCTTACTAGAGGTAAGCACGCGACCAACCTGCGATCGTGCTTCCGCCTTCTTCACAGTTGCAACAGCATCGTGATCTCGCTGCCATTTCTCCTACCGGTACTGGGAAGACGCTCTCCTATCTAATTCCAATGATGTCGTCACTAGCGGCTCCGATATCAAGTTTCAAGGGCACAGAGGGGGGCGGCGTCCGTGCCATCGTGCTTGCTCCTACGCGTGAACTAGCACGTCAGATATATAACGAATGCTTGAAACTCGCGGTAGGGCGCAAGTGGCGAGTGGTGTTGTTCAGCAAGGCTACTGCGAGCACGCTCCGTGACAAGAATGTTAGGAGTAAAGTTGGTGAGTTACTCCGACTAGCTGGTGTGATGTTCTGTGTTGAAAAGGTTCGAGATGTGATCATTAGCACACCTTTACGTCTCGTTGCGTCGATTCGGGAGGACAACCTTGATTTGAACAAGTTGGTGGCGCTGTTTTGTCGTTGACGTGTGTTTCACCGTGATCTAGCGTGCGCCATCTTGTACTAGACGAAGCGGATCGACTATTGGACAGCGAGTTTTTGACACAAGTTGAAGAAGTGATTTCCGTTTGCACTCATCCAGATATCCAGAAAGCCGTGTTCTCTGCGACGCTCCCTGCCGGGGTGGAGCAACTGGCGATGGGAATCCTGCGCAATCCCATACGCATCGTCGTCGGTCTCAAGTCGGTGACGGCATGCTGCTAGGTTGAATGGTTCTGACGTTCTGCCAGGGACACGCCGCTTCCACTTATTCGCCAGTCTCTCACATATGTTGCGGATGATGCTTTGAAGCTGCCGAGTCTGCTGACGTATTTTGCTCAGCCTTACCACCCGCCGCTGCTCATTTTTACATCGACTCAAGTCCGGGCTGCCTCGTTGGCGGAAGAGCTGACGCTGAACGGGATAGCAAACGTTGATTGTCTGCATGCTGGGATGAGCAAGAAGGAACGGGACGATGCTGTGAGCCGTATGCGCCACGGCGAGAGCTGGGTGGTGGTGAGCACGGAGTTGATGGCGCGGGGTATGGATATCAAGGGTGTGAGGGAGGTGATCAACTATGACTTTCCGACGAGCGTGCAGAGCTACATACATCGAATTGGCACGTGGTGGGCGGTTCCCCGTTTGCTATGGGCTGGCTGATGCCTGCTAGGTCGCACCGGACGGGCTGGTCGTGAAGGCAAGGCGGTGACATACTTCACGGACGGGGACGGGCCGTATCTGAAATCGTAAGTCGGCCTGGTTTCGCGCTCGAGGATCCTGAGCCAAGCGGTTGTCTGGAGGATTGCCAACGTGGTGCTGCAGTCCGGGTCGACTGTGCCAGACTGGATCCTCAAGCTGGCCAAGCCCTCGAAGCTTCGGAGGAAGGAGATGGGGAAGGTGAAGCGCGCAGACATGGTGAACGCTGCACGCAAGATTGGGCGGAACGACGCACGGAAGAAGCGGTGAGACGAACACGGACTGCGACGAGAGATGGGACTGACCGTGCCTGCAGGGAGATGATTGCGGGCTCGAAGAGACGGAGGGCGGGGGCAGGTCGGGCTGGCGTTGGGGCAAGTGCTGGGTGTTGTCCTGCTTTGTTGGATGTATCGTAGTGTGGGATGAATCGTGACGTCACCTCGCCGCCTGGGGCTGTGACGACGCGACTGTCACATTTTCGGCTACCCCGCAGGGATGAGCGCGTGTGTGATCAAGGTGAAGAGTGGAGGTAAAGACCTTCCTTTTCGGGAAACTACAGGGAAGCTTCGCCGACCGCGACGACCTCGTTGACTCCTCGAGGCTGCCTCGAGGTGACGATGTGAAGAGCTGGGACCCCCCTGCAGAGCGGTCCGACTTCAGGGCCTCTGCTCAAAAGGGGTCCGCTTCTCGCTGCTGCAGCAGACTCCTTCTGGTCCTCGGCCAGCCCCCTCGTCGTCTTCGCATCTCCCCAGTACACGATGTCTCCACTTCGCCAGCCCCGCAGGTCGCGCAGACTCCCCCACAGGCCTCCCGTGCTCCGTAGGTGATCTCTGTTGGTCCCGCCGACCGTTCTTAAACACTTTCCTCTTTTGGACACAGCCGCAGAGGATCACTGGCAGCCGCTGCTCACTCGTCCCGATGCCGCCCTCTTCCCCTCTCCCCCCCCCCCCCCCCCCCCCCCCCCCCGCCCCCCCCCCCGCCCCCCCCCCCCCCCCC
>JBBPJW010000243.1:0-41720 GCA_038088935.1 Pulveroboletus aff. viridisquamosus
GGTTCCTATTTAGTTTCCCTTTGCCCTATTTCCTTATTTAGCATTGTTCTCTGTATACCAGCTACCTCATGTATTCCTCATGGCCTGGTCCATGCACATCTTGTAGCAATATATAAAGGAGCAAGGGCATAGACTGGTTTCCCAGTCTAGAGCACTTGTTTACTTGTTTACCTTGTTTCCTAGTGCCTCCTCTAGGCTGCTATTCTTTTATCTCCCCAGTATTGGGCACCCCCCAAGGTGTTTTCCTCTTGCTGTTGGTCTAGATCCATAACATAACCCTTTATCTGTTACGGCTCCAGCCTAACACGACGGTTGCACGTGACCGTGAGAGCCTTGGAGCACGAGATGCGCTGGTCATGTGATCAGTTGCACGTGATCGTGCGAACGAGATGCCAGATAAGGCAAACCCTAGACTATGGTCTAAGTCCATTCCCTATATCAGAGTTTCCTCTAAAGCACGCTTAGTCATGATGTGGCAGATCTCTAGATGAGATCTGGATCTGTCCGATGATATCTGATCTCACAATCTAGATTAGGATCTGATCTGTGGCAGAGATCCAGATGGGATCTCCTCGGCCACCAGGCAGCCGCACCACTCAGGGCTGTGCTTCTCTTCCATTCCCCTTCCCTTATCCGCGAGGCCACTGCCTCATTCTTCCATTCCGATTCATGCTTTTCCCTCACCTATTTAATATGCTTAGTAGTCGAGCCCCTTACACTATTGGTTCACATAGATAGCATCTTTAGGGTAGACTCCCTATACTTGGTCCGTGCACTAGCACTGACAATATATAAGGCAGGGGGTGCAAGCTGGGGTTTCCCCAGTCTTGCTCTCTTGACCATTTAGCTGGATCTACGACAGAGATCTCTCGTCTGTTCCCCAGATTGGGAATCCACTTGAAGCTCTCGCTTGTCGTCTGGCGACCGGTTTATACAAGAGCCCGAGATCTCATCCCAAGGTCGCCTAGTTTGTAGCAACTAGCACAAAAGCTACACAAGATAGTTCATTGAAGGAGCGTCCACCAAGGAGAGTTCAAGTATCGAGATAACGGATAGTCATCCGTTTCATTATCCAAGTGCCCCCCAGTGTTATCCTTACACCATATCTTATCTTGACCCTGAGCTAACCTCTGTCAAGCTTATCTCCTTGCAGTTCCCTCTTCTGAGGTCTATGCTTGACCCTATCCAGGCCTGGCATAACATTAGGTATGATACCAACAATATCATGCCAGAATAAAACTAAAAGATAAAACTAAAGAATAACAGAAAATAGGTAAGGAAAGCAAGAAACAGGAGATAAGGCCAGACAAACTATGGAGTTTTGTTAAAAGGACATGGAAGTATGTATGAGAAATTGTAAGTATTATTAGATAGACAGAGAATAAGGTAAATGGGAACTAGTCAGCATATAGCTTAAGGATAATCTCCAGCTGAAGTTGCATTGGAGATGTTATAAAGTGAATATGGTGAACCAGAATATAAAAGGCAGGGCATATTTGAAGGAGATGGAGGAGGGTCTCCATTAGGTAATCAAGGGCTGTTACCTAATGAATGTGGCAGTAAAAAAGATAAGTGAAAAGATATGGCAAAAAATAAGGTATTAGAACTGGCTGCTGGAGCAGCTGGTCAATATCCTAAATAGAATGTGGTGGCAGGAAGAAAAAATAAGAGGGGTTCAGAGAGTAAGCTGAAGGATAAAAAGATAGATAAGATTATAAGGAAGTTAATAGAGTTATATGTGGAGATTAAAGAGATCATGGTAGTAAAGAATGGAGATGGAATTAGGGCAGGTAATTAAGGAGGATGGAAATACAACCATGAAGTAGATAGAGGATCTTGTAACTAAGTCACTAGATTAATAAAGCTTGTTTGATTAGATATATAATGGTCTGGATTTACTCAGATAATAGAAATAAAACTTTTCAATAATTTCTGAAGCATGACCTAATTTAGTAGTGAAAAGCCACAAGGTTTCTTCATTAGTATCTTTACAGACTAACCACTTATAGTAATTTGCAGTTTTTTTGTCTGTAATCTATTTTCAAGTTAAGAATTTTAGAGATCTTAAACTTTAGTTTTTCATTGATCTTAACTGGTGGTGGTGGTGACTGAATGTGGTCAGGGATGGTATTAGGAACAGAGGGTTCTAATTAAAAAATATAAAAGACTGAATATATGGACTTCATGTTCTTTGAAAGTTAAAATATAAAGAAGAGTAAGTATTACAATTGATTTCTTTTTTTTTCCCCTTCATTTCCTAGCTTCTGATCTTTGCATATTCTTAATGCTTTCTTGTTATATTCTAAAACATTCAGTTTTTTTTTGTTTCAAAATATTCTCCTAGTTAGCAGCTGTGGCTAATAGCCTGCTTTTTTGCATTCTATTCATTTCCATACAAATCACTTAGCCATGTCATCATCTATAACTCATTCAACTGAGTTCCAACCTTATTTTCCATAGTATAAGTAGCATACTCTCACATCTTTGTCCCTTATACTACTTCTGCCTTATTTTACCTTGCTTTCTCCAAGCATTATCAGAGTTCCTTATCTCTTCTGTAATCTATCATTAGCAGGCATTATCTTAGACCTTTAACAGGCCATAGCATCCTTGTCTTGTCCTCAACCTTCACTAAGGGGCTACTGGTGCCATTCTGTGTTTATATCTGACCATTAAACTTTAAGGCTGACCTTAGTTAAGTCTTTCTCTAGCCATAGCCTCAATTATAAGGTCTATATTAGTCTCTACTCAGGCCTAGTGTAACAAAAGAAGTAGTGTATCTACTTATGGCTACCATTACTATAGTTCTGCCAACATTTATTCAAGACCCCCTTATTCCTTGATATCCTCTGGAGAAAGCCTAGATCTTAACCTGTGAAGGATCCTTTACCATGAGCAATTCTTCTTCAAACTTGACTGTATCTTTGATCTCCTTAGAACTTATTTCCACACATTTTCTTGTTTATCTGATCCAATCCTATTAATTTTAGTTTTATCTGACCAAATTACCCTCTTCCAGTCCTTCACAGTCCAATACTAGTATTTTAGAGCAAAAGCCAACCTGCTTTTTCTATGAATATGTTATATTCCATATTCTATGAAATAATAGCAACCATCCTATCCTCATGTCTTGTATCTGAAGCTAGTGAACACAATCAATAGCTGTGGTTTTAGCTAGATCCACAGTGAACTAGACAAAAGGAAGCAAAGGAAAGAGTCAAGTGCCTTGTATAAAGCCCTAGAGCTCAAGTGAGCAAGACTGGGAGACTCTGTTATGATGCATTTTTCTTTTCTTGATCATGTGATCTTATTTTATCTTTACCATGTGGTTATCTAATCTATTATCTTATCAGGGCATGTGACAGATCACATGATCCAGGGCATAGGGTTAGCCTCATGTCTTCAAGAAGCCATTGTTCATTTTATTTCCATCTCTTCTCTTCCATTTCAGAAGCTAGACCCTTGATGGGTTTCACAATGGCTTCTCTTCTTTTTGATCCCTGTGCCTCATGCATGAAAATATTCCAGATAGGGTCTGGTCCATGCACATAGTGGCAGCATATATAAACTGTAGCTTTAGCATCTCAAGACCCCAGTCTTGAGCACTTGTATCTACTAGTGTTAACTTAAGATTCCCCTTTCTTGTGAATTCCCTTTCTTGCAAGCTTGTGGCACTTCAACCTTGAGGTGCATAACAGATCCCAGCTTATGCCAGCCCTTTATATATGTTATAAGATGGTGCACAGACCATGTAGGTCTGGCCTACCCTAAACTATTGTACAGTAAGCAGACCAATGGCAGAAAAGGAGCAGGTACCTTAGCAGTTCCTTATGGCAACTGCCAGGCAATGATATCATGGTCTGAAATGTTCTAAAATATGAAATATGAGAAGGTGAAAAGTGAAGAAGTGAAAAGTGAAGAAGTGAAAAGGTGAAAAAGTGAAGTGGTGAGGATTCCCAGGGTCATGTGATGTGAAAAATAAAAAGTGATTATAACATTCTGGACTTGATTTTAATCTGGCTTATATCTGGTCCTTGCACCTAGTAAGCTACTTTAGCCCTCTAACTTTCCTTTACACAATTTCAGCCCTTTATGATCACTCCATTCACACTCACATTCTTCTTACTCTTTTGTCAAGCACATACCATATAGTCCTCCATTGCCTTCTACTTCTGTTTTACTTCTGATTTTGTTATGTGTCTAGTAAATACAACAGTCTCTAGTATGGGAACCTTTGAGCATGTAATGTAATCTAGTTGTAGTCATGTGACTGGAGAGCACATGATTGTGTAAACAAGTTTTCTATTCAAGAAAACTCTAGATTAAGGCTAAGTTCTAATATTTAGAGTATTTTTCTGCACAGGTATTGGTCATGTGATGTGGCAGATCTCAAATGAGATCCAGGTACAGTCCCAAATAATATCTAATCTATGAATCTAGATTAGAATCTGATCTATGGCAGAGATCTGATGAATTTCTTTAGCCATGTAATGGCCATGCTTTATTTATCTCTGCCTTTCCTATGCATTTCCCTTCCATTTTCCCACATTCTTATGGTATGGCTTCTCTTCTCTTTTATTCCCTAGATACATGAGGCCACTATCTCACTTCTCATTACCATTCCATGTATTCCTATTAGTATATATTATAGTGAGGCCATACTGCTATTGGTGGCCATAGATAGTAGTACTCTAGGGTAGGCTCCCTATAGTTGATTTATGTGTGGGCTCTGGCAATATATAAGGCAGGGAGTGGCAAGCTGGATTTCCCCAGTCTTGCTCTTTTAACCTTTATCTTAGATTACTACATCTGGCCTTTAAATAGAGGCTTATCTGGCTTTACTGTTGTTACCTGCACTTTGGCCTTATGCAGATCCTCAATGTTCTTTCTCTTATTTAGCCTAGTTGGGATCACTAGCACAAAAGCCTTGCCAGTAGTACAAGCACAAGTTAGAAGTGTCCACTAAGGTATTCTAAGCACAAGGCAATGAATAGTCCCCCTGTTTCAGGTTTCTTCAAATCATTCTGCTATAACTTTGTATCTAGTTCCACTTTTATCTCTTGTTCCTGTTCCATGTTTCCCCTGGTTCTCCTCTATTATTATTCAGTTTCAGTCTGACATTATTAGATATTGTTTCCTCTGATATCTCCATTCATATCCAGGTTGCATTGATACCTGTCTTTCTTCTGAGACAACTCTCTTTACATTTCCTCTTCTTGCTTAGATATTTTTGCTACTCTGGAACTATAAGTACTATAACTCCTGTAAGGTACTGTAGTTCAAATATTGATGAAAACATCCCTTGTCTGAACTTCATCCTCACTCTGACTAAGCTTCTAAGCTCACCCTTTGACTCTTTAAATCACTTCAGAGTAACTTTAGACCTTAATGAAATTCCTATGAAAATCCTAAGGGGCTTGTTCTTATTATAACTAGGCTTAATGCTTCTTATTTTACCTGTCCTTTATGTTAAGCTATGAAACCACTTTTCTCTTTTCCTCTGACCCCTCCAAAATTGGGACATTATATTGTGCAAGGTTATATTATATAAGGTAAAGCCAAGTTCCATTCAACTCAATAAAAATTCCCTTTAATCCTTTCTGGACCACCTCTGGACTTCCTTAGAAGTCTCTGGAGTATGTTACCCTCCATGAGTCAAGCCCCATTAGAGTGTTCATACTCAGATTTAGCTGTCTGGGATTCTTGCTCTATGTCTTGGAATAAGTTTTAATAGAATAGCAGAAAAAAGATATTTTTTCTTTTTTACCACAGCTTTTAAAGAAGCTTTTTTAAGGGTATTCCTGACTGTTTGTGGGCAGATAGAAGTGCTGAAAATATAATTGATGAAATAAGTGGTGTAAACTGCATTACTGGCCTTTTCAGTAACAATTTGTTAAACAATAGCATGCTTGTTAATAGGAGAAAGCTTTGAAGAATAACCACCATAATGATTTTCCTTCTATGGTTAAATTTCCTTAGCCATAGTAGACTTCCCTAGACCAGTTTGAGATGCAATTCTCAATTAAAAGAGGCAAGAGAGATAATATTATCTTTTTAAGCAGAAAAAAGATATTTTATAATAGAAATAAGGGAATTTATTTGTAATGGTAGGGTTTATATATGCTGCAGGCTAATTAGTGACATAATAGTGACATAATATATTACTTAACTAAGATATATAATCATCTTATAGTACTTCAGGGTCCAATATATATAATGGGAATTCAAAGTCAAAAAACTGAGCCAATAAGTTGTCATTTTGATATAATTGCCATGTTACCAAAACATAACCAAATGCTTTGATCATTGTACCAATAGAAAACCAAGAGCAAGTACTGCATTTCATATACTTATAGCCTAGCATGATAATTAGTAGTTATTAATAGCCATTCTATTTAGTGCAAAACATGCAAATATTGGGACAATTTTTTGAGCCACTATAAGGGCACATCACATAAGGTAAAGCCAAGTCCCCATATGACCCCTTCAAAGCCTCTAGAATTTATCTGAAAGGCCTGGAGATTGACTGACTTTTGAGTTGAATAGCCTCAAGTTTTAATAATAATATGAAAATCATAAATGAGTTTGACTGGAAATCACAAGTGAAGCTATAACCTCAAAGGTCATTTTTCCCTACAAAAAAAAACACCTAAAGTGTTGAAACTGTATAATACTGCAGAGTACTTGTAGTTACTGTATATTAGAGTAGATAAGTAAGTAGTGTGTTAGAATTATTGATTACCTATGTTTTACCAAGTATATAAGCATATAGCTATATTGGACCATTAATTTATTGAAAGGATGTGTCAAGCAGAGGTTAAGTGAACTATAAGAACCTTAGTAGATGTCAAGCTACTGATATTAGTATAACTACCTGTAAGAACTAAGATAGTTTAGTACAGTAGAATGTCAGAATTGACAAGCATGCATATAGCCAGGAACTCACAATATACTGTACCTAATAGATATGCATATGGACTCAATGTTATCTGCTCAGTAGGTATCTTAGTTTCAAAGGACTTCTTTACTACTACTTCATGTATGTACTTTATCTCTTGTTCCTTTCTGTTTCAGCCTGGCAGTTTTACAAATGCTGTCATTACCATAATTATAAGATACATTGGAATTCATATATATAATGTATCTCTTAGTCTAGAGCACCTCAGTCCATTGTCTCACATACAACTAAGGTGAGCTTTCTTCTCTATGAACTACTTACTTTTACTTACTTGCATATAGTTCTTCTTCAATAGGTACATATTAATATAGTTCATTGTCTCATTCATAACTAAGTTCTTCTTCAATATAGAAATGCCTATAAAATACAGCTAACCATCAGTAAATGTCAAACTACTAAGGAACATAAACTAGAAAATAGTATGAAATGTACGCTCTAAGCTTATGTAACTTTTACCATAAAAGGAATGCTAATGCATACCAGTCAAAATTACAACATAATTACCTTAAGATGCTTAGTGACTATAAGTATCCTGCAGTAACTACAAGTATTCTGTAATGGAAGTTAGGACTCAGTCAGAACAAAGGAATGACTGGTATTAGTACCTAATGGAAGTTAGGACTAGGTACTAGTTAGTAAGCAACATTGTAATACATGATAAGCTCTTGTATACCTCAGTTGGGACAAAGGATTGACTGAGGATGCTATGGAAAAATGGTAAACATATTAAAGTAGAACGGAGCTGTCATACATTAATATGTTGGGTAGGCAACAAAAGATTAAAGCTGTCATGGTGAAACGGAGAGCTGTCATAGGTGGACATCATGCCATAATCAACATTCTGCAGTCCAACGACCCACCGGATACTTGTAGTCACTGATTATCCTAAGGTAATTAATGGTCCGACATTGCTATGAGCTTGTGTAAGCGGTAGAGCAACATATTCCAATATCACGAGTGCCAAGGCCTCAAAGGCTCCTCTTTCTTATACACCCCACATACATTTCTGTGGTTAATTCACGTCACACCAATCTGAACCCTGTGAGACGTCAATTACTTCTCGCCATGCGAATGTTCATTCCAGTCTCGATATCATGTCCTCTGATTTTCTATTAGTAGGAAGAGCAGGTTGCATACGGCATGACGGCCACAGCTCTAGCCCACATCGATGAGATTTCCAGGCAAAGACTAATATTAATCGACCTCTATACTCGAAAGGATTCCACGTCACTCGTCTGCTGCCTTCCAACCGAGATCCAGGAACGGATATTTCTTTGTTGTATCTGTGACAGCGACTGGTACCTTTCTCGTCGTGCACCTCCAGCACCTCTTTGGATCAATGTGTCATACGTTTGCCATCGTTGGCGCAATGTGGCTTTGAATTGTCGAGTGCTCTGGTCCTACATTTTCACTTCATCAATGCGCTGGACACAGGAGTTACTGGCTAGATCGGAGCAAGCACCACTGAAGATATGGGTTTCTATTGCACGTAAGGAAGATGATAGGTACTGGTGGAGAGATTTTGCGGAGAAAGTGATGAATCGTGGAGGACGCATTCAGGATCTTCGGCTGCGCAATCTGCGAACACATCCCTTCATAGACCTTGGGAAATTGTCTTGCAAAATTTCCTCATGTGCCCCTCTCCTGCAACGCTTTGAATTCTCATGCCGAGACAGAACTTCACGGCCTTTTACATTTGTCGATAGGGATACACTGGCCCTCCGTGCTCTACGGATTTATAGATGTAGAGTGCCATTGCGCTCATTCAAGCTGGGTTGTGTGACAACCCTCCATCTATGCCATCTTCCCTTTGACGAGGGTATGCCATGGAGGAGTTCCTGGCTGCCTTGAGCGAAATGCAAGGCCTCGAATACTTACGGCTTGAGGAAGCCCTCCTGAAGGTGCCAGATCTTGAGGTCTCCAGTATTTCCCACTTGATTAACTTGCCTCGTCTTTCTCGTCTGTTGGTGGACGCACCACTTTCGAAGATTGCTACATTGCTATGCCACACAAACATTCCATCAACAACAAAAGTCGATCTCAAATACAATTTCAAGGAAGCTCATGACCATTTTGAACATATCTACCTACTCCTTTCACGCCTCGCACAAAGGTCCACCACATCCCCAGATCAAGCACCTTTTGGCCGGGAAATTTGTTCGTTGGTCATTGGCTACTTTCGCACAAATCTATGGGTCCATTTTAGGACATTGAAACGTGACCTGGGTCTTCCCACCGATAAGCCATACGCTGCTTGGGATTGTAACACCCCTCTTCAGATCTCCATTGGCCTATCTTCAGCAGCCAAGTCGCATGTCCTGGAGAACTTCATCCATTGCATTTGTTCAAGTATTCCTATATGCTTGACAAGCATTCAGAGTATTGACATCAATTGTCTCTGTACTATTCTTCCAGAGTCGCCCATCTTCTGGAGGTATTTGTTGCGAGAACTTCAAAACCTACGTTCCATCAAACTCAGTCATGGCTTTATGTCGGGCTTGGCTTCTGCACTCACCCTTACCACTCACGACCACACGGAGGGCCACAATGCACAGATCGATCGAGGACCAAGTCAAATGTCTATACCAGCACTGGAGGAGCTGGAACTGTCCGATATGACATTCACAACGACGAATTCAATACGTGAACCACCTGCAGAGCTACAATCGCTTTACGATGCTCTTTCTTCCCACAAAGAGTCTCGAGGCCGACTCACAATGACTGAATGTCGTGTTGTGAATAAGCTCAGACATGAGAAACAGGCGTTTGACATGCTTGGGTGGTGGATGGGTGGTTACTTTCATGTGATCGGTAAGGATGAGTACCAATGGGGGTATCGTCGGCGATGAGATAAAGGGGTATGGCATATTGAACCGTGTCACGATAAGAGCGACTTGTTTCCTCGCTGTACCTATTTACCAGGTTGACGCAATGCTTCTGAGTCTCGTGGTTGAACTGAAGGGCCATTGACATAGATCTAATCCTTGGGGATCGTCGGTATTGTTGACGCAATGACTCGCCGGTGCACAACGTCCGACAATAAAGTTGACAAGACCGCATTCGAGATTCGAGCGATACTATTGTTGAAACGGGTGTTGTGCAGAGGTTAAGTGAACTATGAGAACCTCAGTAGATGTCAAGCTACTTATGTTAGGATAACTACCTATGAGAAATGGTACGCTCTAAGCTTATGTAATATTGCCATAAATGGATTGCTAAAGCGTGCTGGTCAAGTTTACAACAAGATGATGATGAGGCAAATCATACATACATGTGCAGCAATGGCACCTCTCTTTAGATCTCAATAACATACAAGGATTCTACCCTCCAACAATGACATTCCAAGAACACATTCGCAGCAACGGCGATGCGATGTTCAATGCGCCACACGAGTCTCTGAACTTTCGGGAACCTTCCAATCGCTCTGGAGAGGAAACATGTGAAAGAACCACATGTCAGTAAGAAAATGGAAGTAGAGAAAGAGAGAGGGGGGAGATAG
The DNA here is from genome assembly GCA_038088935.1 of Pulveroboletus aff. viridisquamosus. NCBI lineage: Eukaryota > Fungi > Basidiomycota > Agaricomycetes > Boletales > Boletaceae > Pulveroboletus > Pulveroboletus aff. viridisquamosus. Next base: position 10,458 of record JBBPJW010000243.1, read on the forward strand.
GACGTACAGGGAAAATGTCTATGTGGTGCTGCCAGTAGAAAAAGATCATAGGCTGGTTCTTGTCTGTGACGTCCTCCGCCACCGCTGCCGACAACATTGAGATCTCGGCCGGATGGATTGTCATCGAGGCTGATTGTTCGCCCGGAACGAAGGTTACCGCTACGCCTCCCTGTGCAGTCAAGAGGATCTTGCCTCAAAGGTCTTCGAGATTGCCCGAAAGCGCCTGGGAGATCAGGTTCATGGTGGTGTCCATCGTGTTCTAAGTGGCAGGAACGCTGCTGTGGACGATGATGTCGTTGATATTGCGAGAGGTAATCGTGATCACGCTGCGCACGACAGAGTTGGCCTCGCGGTGAGTAGCACATGCTTTGCGGGGGGAGTTGTTCTCGCGTGCAAAGACAGTGACGCTGCCGACCACTTCTTCCTTGAAGTAGAGGTTGAAGTGGTAGGACTCCCCTCTGGCATGCTCGTAAAGCCGAACAAGAACCTTGAAGACGCGGAAATGTTGGACTGGCTGAAAGTTGGCAGGGAGCTCAACTTCGCTAAGGGAAGGGGCACACTGATGTGGGTCCAGGACTGGATTGTCGATACCGCCTTTGGGGGGTCGATGCCGTAACACTCGGCGATTCGTGCGCGCGCCTCTTGCCGCTCTTTGAGGTCAGTCGGGGCCTTGTCGACCTTGATACCCTGGAATTCTTCGTATGAATAGTCTAGGAGGGCATCAGCAGTGTATGACGGGATCTGAAGAGGAAGCTACATTTAGGGAACCCATCCAGGGTGAAGAGGTGGGTTTCTTTGCTCGTCCCCAGTAAGTCCCATTCGGATGCCTGAACGGAACGAGGTAGCCCCGCTCCCCGTCGTCCTCAACCGCCTCTGAATATTGTTGGACTGCAGGATACTTGTAGTCACTGTATATTAGGTAGATAAGTAGATACTAACTAAGGTAACTCATGGTCCGACATAGTTACTAGCTTATGTAAGCGGTAAAGCGTAGGTAATCTAACAATTCTAACAAACATGCCTCGGAGTACGTTCCTTGCGCCTAGATGGTATAGCCATCCCCCATCCAGTGGTCTGTGTAGCACCAATCTCACAATTCAACTGTTGTGTCGTCGAGAAAGCTCATATAAGATAAGTAATATGATCTTGATCATGACATACGAATTCTATCAACGTTGCAGTGATGGACTACATAGGGGTCAGTGTCAATATGAAACGCTATATAGTATCCACTAACAGAAGAAGATGGGAAAAAATCCTGCTTTTGACTCCCACATTGAATAACAGAATGTAAAATGTGGTCGGTGCACTCACGTATTCCGGAAAGCCCTTGTGGCTAAAAAGTGCGTGTCAGCTGTCGACCGGCTAAAGACGATGTACCAATCGTATGATCATTGCCGCACTGCATCCAACGCAAGTCAGCCAGTCACGTTTTCCACAAAGCAAACAAACGATGTTTCGATGCATGACACTGTATTCTCTCTCTCGAGCCAATGTTGTTGATGTCACCCTCCTGCCGAGACTCATTCTGCGTGTTCGAAGACTCATCGTATGCACCGTCCATACCCATAAACAGGTTGTGTACCTATCCTGCGGCCCCTCTCATGCATGCCCCTGCTTTTTTGTTCCTCTCGCCCCCTATGCAACATGGCATATGAGCTTGAATAACACGGACAAGAATTCCTGGCTCGCTTTGCGATATCAGCAGGCTACTATAAGATACCGTCCTGCACACATGATTGGATACGCGTTGACTCGGCAATAAATATATAGGCCTCGCACACAAATCACGATATTGTCACTAGCGACATGAACAATGCAGGAGCTTCGCCAAAGGCTACACCTGTCGTACGTGATAATTTTCGATTCGTGTTCCGCAACCCATACATTCCGCACGAGAGAGAACGAGACTCGAGATAGCCACGTCCTGGAGTCCAACCCCTACAGACTTGAATATAGTTACACCGCCTGGCGCTCTGAGGTCCGGAGGTAGTTCGGCGGATGTAAATTTCCCTTCTTCACTCATCTCCACCAACTCACCAAGCTCGATCAAACTCTCGTCCGGATCTGTTGCCTTTCCAGCAGCAATTAGTTCTCCTGCTTCGATGGAACAAGCCTCCCGAGAGTCTACCACGACTTTCCATGCCCGATCGATGAGTTCCGAATCGACCTCGTGCATGCGCGGTGTGAAACTTCCCACTAGATTGAGATGTGTGCCAGGCGAGACCCATTCTGATGAGAAGAGTGGCTTCTCGGACGAAGTAGCCGTACAGATTACATCTGCATTTTGCACCGCACCCTTGACGCGTTGATCGTCCGATGTAAGTGTATCCAGTGTGACAGAGGGGTATGTCTGGCGGAGGGACAGTGCGAGCTCGCGCAGACGTGCGTTGTCTGTGCGATTGACGATGATACACGATTCAAACGATGAAAATCCACGGAGGTGAAGATCGATGTGGGCTTTGATTTGTTTTCCGGCGCCGAATGCAACTAGGGTCTTTGGCGCCCTGGAGGTGAGGAGACGCGTGGCGAGGAGGGAACCTGGGATTTGTCAGCTACTCGACGTCTAGTTCGTCTTTTGGTGGGAGATGAATCGATTCGCACCAGCAGCAGTTCGGAGGGCCGTCAAAGCGGTGGCATTCATGATGGCCGTGACACAGCCAGTGGCCTCATCCATGACGAGGGTAGATGCAGGCAACCCTTGTCGTGCTCCTGGGGAGGTGGGCACAGAAACGACTTTGATAGTCGTTCCGAGGTCTGGCACGCGAGATGGCATGAACAAAGCCGTGTGTTGTGCCATAGATATGGATGTTCTATGTGGAGACGCATGATCAGAACTAGAAGAGAGCCTATGGAAAACGGAGGCCATAAGTTGCTCGAGATCGTTTGGTTGCAGTGTAGATACCACCCCGTCGACATCTACGGCAGAGAGGACGAGGAGTGACATCGTGATGGTACTTGCAGTGTTGACTCAATTGTTCAGCAATACAGATGGACCGGGCCGGTAGTACCGCCTTATCACTCATTCACCATGCGGCGCAACAGATGTCCATCCCAACCATTCGAGTTAGGGAATTGACGTGAGTGCACCCTTGGTCGGCATTCATGAAATGCTCACCCCCTCCTCTCCCCAAGACTGGCCTACAGGTACTTTGGAGATCCAGGTATTGATATACAGCCCGAAAACTTCAAGGCCTCGACATTCGATGCATAATTTGTTGTAATTTTGACCAGCACGCATTAGCATTCCCTTTATGGTTATAGTTACATAAGCTTAGAGCGTACATTTCGTACCATTTTCTAGTTTATGTTCCTCAGTAGCTTGACATCTACTGAGGGTAAGCCCTATTTTATAGACATTTCTACTGTACTAAACTATCCTAGTTCTCATAGGTAGTTGCACTAATATCAGTAGCTTGACATCTACTGAGGTTCTCATAGTTCACTTAACCTCTGCACAACACATCCTTTCAATATAATTGAACATCAATTTCCGTATCAAGTGCCGCTCTCTGCTGCGGACTACTTACCATACTGGATGCAAATGCACTCCTTGTTACGTGTGGTTCTGGATTCCAGACATCCCTTAGCGGACCAAGACACGTATTTAGAGCACAAGTGTAATGTGCGCATTCACTCACATTCCTCATCAACGACACATTGCGGACTGCACATGGCATGGATGCCATCATGGATGCCAGAGCCTGCATAGTACCACACATGTGTTCTCCAGATGCCATTAGGGATTCCAGAGTCTGCATAGCACCACACATATGCCATTCCTTGCGACAGTATATAGAGAGAGGCGACTTCCCCCTGTAGACTATCTTTTCCCTCGAATCACCAAGCCTCGTCCCGTTCTGCTTTTGAGTGTTCCCACTGCACGGTGGGTTTCCAACAAGTAGCTGGTATAATGTGTGGAATCGAGGAGAAAAACAAAAGACCGAACAGTTCAACAGCCACAAACTGAGAAATGTGGTCGGTGCGTTCTATTGGCTTGTCGTTTCATGTTCACCCACTGTGGCAGGTCCTCCCGCATCTGTGACCCTACATTTATGAGTTCGTTGTTCACTGAAATCACCACCGGGTTTCGTTTTGTTGACATTGCCAGAAAATGCCGAATTTCCATCAGTGAGTTTACGAACGGCATCCAAGTGAATAATCCTGTCCCCAAAGTACAGAATCCCATCGGTGTTTCGACCTTGATGAAGACACCTTGCGCTCGCCGTCTGCATTTCTTTACATGTGGGTACCGAATGACTGGAGGTCCCTTATATTCGACTGCTCAACGATAACAAATCCGTCCATCTTTACTCCAAGAGCAAGTTACCATACATGTGGTCGAATACCGCAACTTGATCCACGGAACACATGGCCGAGGGACAAGGGCTCATGGGATTAGTACAAGTTTGGGATAAAATGAATGCGATCGAGCAAATCCCAATTTCGCCTCAGTTTGAAGAGACCAATTCAAAGACATCCCTACCGCAGATATTACTCATCCAGGGCGTTGCAATCAGGGGGTTAGGTTGTCAATCGAGAGAGCATTCACATGTCACAAAGAAAAAGAATCACGTACAATTAACAGTGGGTTGTGGAGTCATAGTTACTACTTGCAGCCTCGCTCTCAGCTGTCGCTGATACTGGCACACGCTAGGTTACTACAGAGATGACTGGGGAACGAGGGATGCTAACCTACGCACCGGATCTGCCAATATGTCCCTAACCACCAGGGACAAAGAATACCACCCATGTTGAAATGAATGGCCAGCCATTTTCATAGCAACCCTTTCTGTACCGTCGTAGGGCCAACACAAGACGAGGTAGAGGGTGAAATGCAGGACATTTGCTATTGCTGTATTGAAATCCGAGACCTCGCCCTCTGTGCTGCCTAGATGCACACGGTATTCAAGTTGCCCCGTCATCGATTGGACTAGGTCAAAAGCGATCGAGCAGCAAGGTGGTGGCGGCGCACCCGCAAGATCCTCTGAATGGACGGAGATTGTCACGGTTGTGGACGTAACGAAGAGTAGAGATGGGACATAGGAAACAGAGCAAGAAAGTTAGGGGAGAATGAAGAGTCACGAGTTGGCTTTGAGGCAACTTGCAACTGAAATACGCTAATAGTTCTTTGAATGACCGAAGTGCAGCCGCTTTGGATGATGCCCATCTGTCAAGTGCTCTGTCAGTCGAGATAAGTTATTCACGAAGTCCTTGCGGTTGACTTGAGGCAAATGAAATATGAAGTTCAAATAAGCTTATTCCATAGACAGTCTTGCACAACCGACTTCGTCCTCCGCCGTTGCCTGTATAATGTTGGTGTAGGGGTGAAAACGCGAGCCCATCAATTCCTACTGGTTCCTGAGGGAAAGAATGCGCAGTCCATCACTGATCGCAAGACGCGCCTTACGCACACGCACTCACGTCCACTGAATTACGGATATCCGACCTCGGAGTCCATTACGCGGCCCACAAGTTTGATGTACGCGGTCTCTCTTTTCCGCAATGGGTGATGATCTAACCTCTGGAGCTTAGCATGTTGTCTAGGTACTTGCGAATCAGAATGTTTGTGCATTCAAAAGACATGCTCATCGCAAAGAGGATAATCCCAACGCACTATGATCGATCGCATTCGAATGGCTTCCGCTCGCGGTTGTGGTGCATCCACCAGCCTCTTCTCCATCGTTGTGTGCATTCTCATTGGTTGGCTGCTTGATCGTGACTGTCGACCTTGCTCTTCGGGTAATGTCGTCACAGTTTGTAACCTTCCAAATTCTATTGTTCGACCCCAAGTACCTCCTAGGTGGCACTCTTGTGGTCCTCATCACTCATGCGTGATGTGTCTGTACATTAAAAAACGAAGAACACGCAAGAGTTACATAAAGTCTGGTGAAGGGCCTAGGTGTTTTCCTCCCCCCAACCACACAGCTTGTGCTACTATCCTGCCATATTTATAAAGATGGGCAATCGATGGTACTAGCTTGAGAAAAACGACGTATTTCCTCTCTCGAAAGTGCCCTCTTTCGGCCGCGGTTTCAGTACAATCTTGAACCCGCTCGAGTCAGGGCTGCAAAAAAAAATGGTCGATGAACCGCCGCCAAAGCGACTTTCGCTGGTTCGAAAACTGGTTCTTTTGTTGATTTTCTGTCTCGCACAGTTTTTGGATACTTTCAACAATGCAGCACTGTTTCCCGCCATGCCAGCTCTCGAGAGCTCTATGGGTATTACAGAGAGTCAGTCACCTTGGATCTTCAGTGGATTCCAACTCACGTTTGCTTCTTTTCTCTTGATCGTATGTCTTGTTACGTCCTCACCTGCAACATGACCTGACTCGCCCTCGAAGAGCGGACGGATAAGCGATGTCTATAGCCCAAGTGAGTATGGTACTAGTGCTTTTCCAGATGCCTTACTCAATAGATGCCAGAAAAAGCCTTTATCACAGGCGTGACTTTTCTGGGAATCGTTACTATCTGTGCTGGCTTTGTGAATGACAAGATTGCAATCGTTGTTTTGAGAGCACTCATGGGAATTGGCAAGTAGGGAGCCTCGAAACATCGAACATACTAACGCGTGTCACAGGATCCGCGATGAGAATAACTTCTGCCTTCAAACTGCTGGTGAATATTTTCCCAGAGCCTCTTGAACGAGCTCGGGTGATCGGTGTAGTTGGAGGCTGCGGAGCACTTGCAAATGGTAGGTATTGGCATTGTTCCTTACTTTGCAAATAATATTGTGATGTGTGCAGTACTTGGACTTTTCATCGGAGCGATGCTTGTTCAGTACGCCTCGTACCACTGGGTCTTCTGGTCCGTTGCGATGATGGCCATCCCGGTTGTACTTGGTTGCCCGTTCATAATTCCCAAGGAAGTTGCAAGGTCTGGATGTCGGTTCGACACAGGCAATGCGAAGTGGAAGAGCCTTGATCTGACTGGAATTTCGATTTTGACTGGTGTGGTTCATCTTCACGAAATGCTGATTGATAAAGTGGTAATGTAACACCGTCAGTTGCAATAATCCTTTTCATCTATGGAATGACATCTGGATCAACGAACGGGTGGGTCACCACGGGGGTCCTCATCCCGTTGATTGCTTCGATATTTCTCACTGCTGGTTTCTTTTATTGGGAAACTCTTGTCCCTGTTGAGAAGGCTGCAATGTGTGTCACATTACTTACTGCTCGTATCTGTGAGCTGACTGATTCCTGACCCAGACCCCCTCGTACATGGTTTTACAAAAATTTCTCTGTTCTCTTTGTGTCAGCACTGTTCCCCATCTTCTGGTGGACCATCATCTCCACCGTTTTCACGACTTGGTGGCAACGTGTTTTTCTCTGGACAAGTATTTCAACTGCTATTCATATGTAACCATGCACCTAGATGTCACAAACCACCTCCTAATAATCCTCTAGGTTCCCTATCGGTGTGGCTGCCTTCATAACGAGCTTCGGAGGACCTCTTTCTAGGATCTTTAGTCCAAAGTGGATCATTCTAGCCGGTCTTTCCATGATGGCTGTAGCCACTGTCCTGGTTGCTGCAGGTGGTAGTCGGCCAGAAGAGTACTGGCCGTACATATTTCCTGCCTTCTGCATTGGCAGTGCTGGCGCGATGTTGACGTATAGCCACACAAAGTATGCAAGATGTACTCCGATTCCTTCTGTCTCACCCAATAGTCATGGTTCTACAGCATCGCTATCATCCAGGCTGCACCGTCATCCGTGACAGGAACAGTAAGCGCAATTTTCTTTGGGGCCCTCCAGTTTGGCTCCTCAATCGGACTTGCGGCGTTCAGCTCTATCGAAATATCCGTAGAGGCTACCCGGGGTGGCCCACATGCGTACTATGGGCGTGCGGCCGCGTTCTGGTTTCTTTTGGGTGTCGTCCTGACCGAAATCCTCTGCATATCCTATTTTTACCAAAGAGGAACGGATCACGAACCACAACCGAAATTTGATGAGAACGACAAAGAGAGAAACAACATAGTAGGGGACACGGTAAAATTCTAACGAGTACGACAGTGCTCAGACGGATGCGCTGACGAGGAATGGTTTGAATGGTTTGTCGGTGTGAGATGGAGTACTCTGTTCCCAGATCTAGGTTTCTCCTCTTTCTTATCTCTTCACATTGTAGTAGTTGACATTCATTGGCATAAGTTGACTTGAGCTTCACAGGCTGGCATGTCGTTACTACGTGGATGAATGTATTTATCTGTTGAGTTCAACTCGGTTCGGTGCGGGAGTCTGAAGGTGCGACATCATATGAACTGTGTTAGCCGATTTCAATAAACTCATCCAAGCACAAGCTGTACAACTTGTACAACTCGTTTCATAATTTCGCCCATGCGATCGTAATTTTCCGAAGTCAAAATCTGTTGATCACACCATGACGGTACAAAATCTCCAAGGACACTGACAGAATTCTAGCTTTGCAATCTGCGGTGATACTCGACAGCTGGAGGACAGATTGTCACATACAACTCGCAGCATTACCACCACAGGATGACCCGTCGATCCGGCGAATGCCTTGCCTGTGATACGTGGCAACTTCAAACTCGTGCTCCGTACCCTAGATGTTCCGCGCGGGGTAGAACAGGGAGCTGCGATAGGCACATCCTTGGCCCTAACCCCTATAAACTCGATGTGGTCGTACCGTCCCGGCGCTCTGAACTGCAGAGGCAGCTCAATTGGTGCAAATATCCCGTCCTCATCCGTCTCTGCCAACTCACCAAGCTCGATAAAGCTTCCGTCCAGATCCGTTGCATTGCCTGTAGCAATGGTTGCCAGCACCAACTTTGATTGTACAGGCCTCTCGTGAGTATACCACAACGTTCCACGCCCAAATGACGAGCTCAACGTCCAGTGGGGCGAGGTTGAGATGTGTGGCAGGCGAAACCATGTTCTGATGGGCCTTCTCGGATGGAGGTCACGGCATTTCGTACCGCAACCTCCCAGCAATTATCGTCCGATGTAGGCAGTGTCTACCACAAGATAGAGGAGAAACGATGCGGACTCGTCTGTGTGCGTGTTAATCACACGGCGGACCACGGTAAAGCTCATGGAAATGAAGATCGACGTGAGCTCTGACTCGTTTTCCGATGCCGAACGCAATCGAGGCCAGACATTTGGCAAATTTGGAATGAACAGACGAGCAGAGAGGGAGGTGATTGGACAGCCACTCGACGGTGGGACGGAAACCGACAGCAGTCCGGAGAGCTTCCAACGTTTCAACCAGGGCTGCTATGACATGGCTGGTCACCTCGTGTAGGAAAAAGAGGACAGACGACTGTTATTGTTGCGCTCATGGGACCAAACGCACGGAAACGGTTGTTCCGAGGTCTGAACGTTCGATACGGGGAGGGCACAATCTGATTTGGAAAATGGCCTATAGAAGATAAGAGTCATTGCACGATGGGATCGCTGACCGCAACTTCGAGACCACTGCGCTGACTACTTGGCCGGAACAATTTGGTAATATGTGTCATGAATCACTCGGTCATTTCGTTCATACGGCGGTCTGCCCACAGCCAGACCGGGTCGATCAAGGGCGGAAAGTACCGGGCACTCTCCTCCCACTACCACTACTATCACCATGAGGCGGCACTGCAGACTTTCATCTTCTATTCGCTTATTCGAGCTGAGAGAAAGTCAGTCTTAGAAACCGGCCCTATGGCAGTTCAGGCCAAGGTTGAACTGCAACGTCTGATTTTCCTTGCCTATCCAAGCACTTGGACGTGCACAGAGTTTTGAGTAGATAACGAAGCGAGTAAGTCATCGGTCTGCATTCAAGAAGCACTGTAAGGAAAACCAGACTCTTAACCCTATGACCAGAACTCAGATACGCCTGTCACTTTCTTTAGAGAGAGTATACATTTTTTGCTCTCACCACTAAATCCTTGAATGTCTTCACGTCAAACAAGTACTAAAGTTCGCTCGGGTCTTGACTGGGACCAGCCACCCCACTGAGTCGAACTCCCTCGGCGTCTCCAAGACTAAATACAATGTCATGTGAGATGAACATAATTGAAAATCCTCAAAGACAGATTGACCATACTTCTCTCCACTCAATACCCTTTAGACCAACAACCCACCCAAATAGGGGACCATAGCGTTACAACGGACTCGATGACAGCGAAAACTGACCCTCAACCATGGGCAACGAGCGCGCAAATAGACTGAGAGGTGACAAAATCGGTTTATGCATCCAAGGTCACTATACAAACCAAGAAAACAGGGTACTGAGTCAAGGTACGTGCTCGAACTATGACCGGCAAGCTATACAATGACTATCGTAGAAACGAAAGAGAATGGACAGATCACATAGGCAGCTGGCTATGTACTAAGGAATACAAACGAATAGAGACAAGGAAAACCGGTGGCCATTGAGGACTACTGCAAGGAAGGCTGCGCCTGCGTTTGCATCTCTAACACACACTTATCGAAACAACTGTAACAGGTAGGAAGAGCGGTGCTGGACAAAGCGAAAGAAAAGGTAAAGCGGATTGTGGGCAACTCGAGCATTACTCTAGTACGAGGCTTGTACCTCAAAGCGGGCTTGCACCACCAGCGGGGCTTGCACCCCCGAGCGGGCTGGCACCTCCAGCGGGGCTCGCACCCCCGAACGGGCTGGCACCTCCGGCAGGGCTGGCACCTCCAGCGGGGCTTGCACCCCCGAACGGGCTCGCACCTCCGGCAGGGCTAGCGCCTCCAGCGGGACTTGGACCCCCGAACGGACTTGCACCTCCAGCAGGGCTTGCACCTCCGGCTGGGCTTGCGCCCCCGAACGGGCTCGCACCTCCAGCAGGGCTTGCGCCTTTAGCGGGGCTTGCACCGCCAGCAGGGTTTGCCTCTCCAACAGAGTTTGCGCGCACAACGGGCTGTACAGCAGAGACTGGATCAACAGCTCTGGCCGGCGTGACAGGGTTTGCGGGCTTGGCGGGCTTCACGGGCTGCACAGGATTGACGGGCTGCACAGGGGAGACTGGGGAGACCGGATCCACATCCGGTTGGGAGTGGGATGGAAGGGAAGGGAGCGCGGCAGCGGCAACAAAGCCAAGGTATATGAAAGCAATGAGCGAGGACGAGAAGCGCATGGCGACTTAGTATAGATGGATATAGAGCAGAGACAGTGGGGTAAGGGGCGCTGGAGGCGAGATACCTAGAGCCAGTAGACGGGTGAGTCGCCTTTTTATACATTCTTCAGCCGACAAAGTGTGGTTCGCATGAGTCGGCGAAGACACATCACGCCATCGGGCCATGGGATGCGAACTGGACCGAGTTCTAGGAGTTACGGAACTGGGTGATAGAATGGAATTACCTGATGTCTAACCACAAAAGTAAACGATAGTACTTTAGGTGAGGTGTTTTGCCTTACATCTCGGCTAACCGCTCCACGACAGGGTCTGACCGGAGATCAAGCTGATACCTCGACGAGGCGCCTCCAACAATCCCGAATCCCATCATTAGATACTCTTTTCTACATGGCTTGAACTGATCTGTATAGAGCTCACATCTAAGCTCCTATTGTTGAGCGATTCAGACTCTTACTGGACGGATCCGGGGTACGTACACTACTTCTTTCATTACCTCCTTGGGAACTTGCATCTTACGCGCTGCGAACATCATGAACGGATCAATGAGGAGATTATGTTGAGTTTACCGCATGATAGAGCTCGATATGGGTTTGGACTTTGCTGAACATAATAGGGTGGGTATCCCATCGGTGCAGTATTCATTTGGTTGATAGGGTACTCTGTCTTCTGATGGAGCGTTAATATCCGACTGTGGTTACTAGGCAACTTCCTACTTGACGACGTTCGAGAACTTGCTCAAGCGCGAACGCATTGAACCTTCCAAGTTGTGAATGTGTACGTATACACCTTTTGGAAACCCCAGGAAGATCATGCAATGGACTAACATCTGGCACGGAACACTTGCCAACACAGCGGAGATGATAGTGTTCGAGTTAGGGATTAGCGCAGTACAGTATCGAGGCATGGACGATGATCAGCTCGTCAAAAGTATCCAATATAGACGCAATCGCAAACGAAGTCGACTCGGAGAAAAGGGTGTCACTGACAATTCCCGTTCCGTGATCTTGTTCATTCTTCTTCGGCACGGTCGCCTAAGAATGCACACTTCCACCGACCTTCCAATCTCGGGTTGTCTTCATGAGTCCTTCTTACCGTCCGTTGACGAGCTCTTGTAGCACCGCGTGGATTGAATCACATACGGCTGGTGGACCAAGCTGTCCAAGAGCGTGCCCATGCCGTGCTTCAGTCCAGTGTTCTTCTAGCTTGTTTACCACTAGATCCATCTGTCGCACTAACCGCGTCGTGCGACACCGAGCACACTCGAATGTCTGACGACTCTGATGCAAACGAGAGTGATCGATGAGATGGCTCGTGTTCGTTGCTGCGTTACTCACTTACGACAAGTACATTGCTTACTCGGCATGGAAACAATTGTCTCGAACGTGATGAATAGCGACCCGAGCGGATTCCCGACAGAGTCATCCCCAGACCACGGACGGCATGCCGGGAGGGCGAAGGAGAGAAGAGACTGACCGTAGAGAACGCCATGTAATGCGTACAGAACTCCCCCTCTTGTTCGTGATGGGAACAAGAGCGGCGTTCACCGTCTCCACCCTTGTCCTATCACTTCTTCTCGGTTAGCCTACCCCCCTCGTTCAACGATCGCACGATCGTCGGACTGGCGTGACTGGCTGCTGTGTGGAGACATAACACTAGCGTCCTTCCGACTCCTCGTTCTTTGGGTGTGCCCACGTCACATCCCAGCTACGGTATATAGAGAGTGGCTACCTTCCTTCCCCGTATCGGTTTTCCACAGGAAACCGTGAGGACAGTGTTTGGAGTGATGAGTTCGGAAAGGACGGCGGCACTTGGAACATCCCTCATTGTCCATAAGGAGCTTGCGCTCGTTGGTGGCGAGCACTCAAAAGCAGGGACCAGCGAGTGCACCATCAGATCCTTTGGAGCTGCTCTTGTTTACTGTACGATGATGGGGAGTTCTATCCCGTGGTGATAATTCTCGCTTTCAGGTTCACCAGGTCTTCTCACTCTTTCCCATCTCTCCTTGCTACTCCTCCAGCCGGCGACAGCTCCATATCGCTCTCCTTCACCGATGGTTCAGTCTCCCTTGCCAAATTTCGCAGCCCCGGAGTACACCGCCCCAATACTGTCTCTGCGAACGAACAGTTAACCTGCGAGGAAATCCTCGACCAGCGGTGGGCTATGGAGGGGCTCCAGGGCATTCTCAGAATCGTCCAAGTCGGCCAGGCCGACGCGCCACACCGCTGAGGAAGGTGCGGAGCGACGGCCCTCCCTCGCCCAGTCCTCTAATGATGACCCACTACCAGAACAAAGAGCATCCCTAGCTTCCACCACCAGCCGTGCCAACGCTATACCCCACCCCAAGAGTGGCTCTTACATTCGATCCCATGGCGAGCGTCGCGTTCACCTTAGCATTCAGACCATCGGAGTACGCAACCAGGAGACTCAAGGCCCAGAAACACGTTTCCCTCTGGTACTTCACCCGCGAGCGTCCTCACGAAGCTACCTCAACCGCGAGACGAGCTTAAGATTATGACATCCTCACCATCGGAATCGCTGCTGAGGACAACCTCACCGCTCGCGCAGCCAGCTCCTCAGCTGCCTTCTAGAACGCGAAGCCTGATCATCCACTGACTTACCCGGAATCCTCCTTCTCCAAGAACCACTTCCTCACTGCGAGCGAGCGTCTCAAATGTGGAGACGACGCAGTTGATTCCTTTAACTGGTTTTCCACGATCCGGACGATCACATGCTCAGGGAAGGAGAACACGGAGAGCGTGCCATACTGCACTACCTCTCTCGCGTCCGCTTAGATTGGCATGAGAAACTCGCGGGCAAGAAAGCTTATACCATTAACAAAGATCTACTTGCAAGATAACCCGTAAGCTGGACTCGCGTGACGTTCGCGCGAACTTAGAATAGGTACGGTCCGCTCCTTATCCCCTCAGCGCAATCTCACTCCCCCTCCCCCCCGTACACGACAAACTCGCGCATACTCGCCTTCACCCCACGCCGCAATCCTGGTCCTGATGCACCCCCCGCCCCAACCCGCTGTCGAATTTGCAATCTCGCTCGCAGCTCCTTCCCGCTCATGCACGCCGCTGCTGCCACGCGCTACGACTACGTGCACTCATCGAACCGCCCCGCTGCCGCTGCCATAATGCTCCCCCCTGCTGCCGCCACTGTGCCCCATGTCGTTGCCGCAGCGCCCCCTGTTGCTGCTGCCATCGTGCCCTCCCCTCTGCCACTGTGTCCCCCCTCCCTAACTTTTCACATTAGTAGAAGAAGGCATGCTCCATAGGGTTTCCCAGATGGGAATGAGGTTGCCTCCCCCTCAAATCACCCGCTGCGGACACTCCCCCTCCCTTTCTCCCCACTGCACTCCAGGCAGAGGGCTCAACCCACCGTGACCATTGTGAACCAACTCACTGTCGCTTGCGATAACGGAGATGAAACAACGCAGCACCGGACAGTTCCACCAGATGGTTCTTTGTCCCGAGTCACAAATTACCCGCCCCAAATCTCTTGGTTGCCATGGTGAGTGTCCAGACAGTAGCTCACCAACAAGCAGGGACGGGTCCTTTCCAGATCTTCCAGAGGCACTGAGGATGCCATAGCAAAGGGCATGGCCAGAACACTCCAGCCATGGCAATACCTCCCATGCTGCAGCAAATTACCTTCAAAGGCAATAACCTGTCTTCAAGAATGCATAGTTATGCTCTCACACTGTACAAGCCTGATGGCTGGGCATTGTTATCAATAGCCTTTTAGACTCTAGGAATCATTACAATCGTGAACACCATTTACTCTATAGCTTCTGAATTCCTGCTCCGAACATTTTTTCATGCTCTCTAATTATCTTTTCTGAAATAGGACTCTACCCTTGATCTCATGACTTGAGCTATCCTGGTGAATACTTCTAACTTGTGCTTGTGCTGCTGACTGCTGGAAGGGCTTTTATGCTAGTGATCTTTAACTAGATGTATGGAAAAAAGGATATGTTAGGGACCTGTGTAAAGCCAGGCTCAGGTAGTAATAACAGAGTTAGGTTTATCTTTATAGTAGTCAATGAAAAGAGCTAAAGGTTCAGAAAGCAAGACTGGGGATAATCCAGCCCATACTTCCTGCCTTATATATTACTGGGGTCTGTATACAGACCAAGTATAGGGAGACTGCCTTAAACTACTACTATCTATGGCCATTAATGGCAGTAAGTATTTATCTCTAAGTAGGAAAGGGAAATGCATGGAGTGGATATAAAGAAATGAAATAGTAATTTTATGGATCAAGGGATAGGAATAGAAAAGAAGCCATATCATAAGAATGTGGGAGAATAAAAGGAAAGTGCACAGAATCAGTGGAAATGAAATAGACATGGCAATAGCAAGACTAAGGAAATCTATTGGATCTCTGCCATAGATTAGACCCTCTATCTAGATTATAAGATCAGATGTTATTAGGAACTGTACCTGGATCTCATTGTTATGGATCTAGACCAACAGCAAGAGGAAACTACTTTGGGGGATGCTCAAAACTGGGGGAACAAAAGAATGGCAGTCTAGAGAGGCACTAGAAAACAAGATAAACAAGTAAACAAGTGCTCTAGACTAAAAAACCAGTCTATGCCCTTGCCCCTTTATATATTACTACAAAGTGTGCATAAACCAGGCCATAAGGAATAAATAAGGTAGCTGGTGTACAAAGAACAATGAAATAGAGCAAAGGAAAACTAAATAGAAACCAATGGCAAATAGGGAGTAATTAGTAAAAGAAAGCAAGGCAAAGGTAAAATCTGACATTAGAGGGCTAGGCCATGATATTAGAGAAAGTCTGGGCTACAATAAGGTAAAAGGCTATGCTACATGAGGTGCAAAGGCTAGAACAGGCTAGACCCAATCTCATGGCATGATAAGATATAAGATGAGATAAGATAAGATCAAAGAAAGCGGTTAAAGATAGTAAATAGTAAAAAAAAAACTTGAAATGGGTAACTATCCATTCTGCCTTAATACTCAAACTACCTTGATAAACACTTCTAATCTGTCCTGGGAAACTAGTAAGGCTTTTAGCTAGTGGCCCCTGACTAGGTAAATAAGAGAAGAGTAAGACCACTACTTTTGTATAAACCAATAGCCAGTAGAAAATAGCTTATTCTATATAACTAGCTAAGAGGTCAAAAAAGCAAGACTGGGAAAACCCCAGCTTGTACCTCCTGTCTTATATATTGCCAGAGTCTACACACAGACCAAGTACAGAAGGTCTACCCTAAGGTCTACTCTATATACACCAATAGCAGTAATCACTCAGCTATAAATAAAGAATGGAAAAGGCATGGAGTGGAAATGAGGAGTGAGGCAGTGGCCTCATGAATCAGAAATGTAATAAAAGAGAAGATCA
This sequence comes from Pulveroboletus aff. viridisquamosus, assembly GCA_038088935.1. Lineage (NCBI taxonomy): Eukaryota > Fungi > Basidiomycota > Agaricomycetes > Boletales > Boletaceae > Pulveroboletus > Pulveroboletus aff. viridisquamosus. The sequence goes on from JBBPJW010000243.1 coordinate 26,919, forward strand.
CACCATAAGAATGTGGGAGAATGAGAGGAAAGTACACAGGATTAGAGATATGAAAGAGACATGGCAGTAGTAAGGCCAAGGAGATCTATCTGGATCTCTGCCACAAATCAAATCCTTTATCTAGATCTATAAGATCAGATATCATTAGAGACTATACCTGGATCTCATCTGAGATCTGCCACATCACATGACTAATACCTGGTGCAGGGAAATACTCTGAGATAAAGGACTTAGCCTTAGCTCAGAGTTATCCTTATAAGACTACTTATTCACATGATTATATGCTTCTGGTCATATGACTATGCAATTATACTTTTTGTTTGACTTTTCACATGTTACATCATATAATCATGGTAACCCTTACCATTTCACTTATTTTACCTCTTTATTCTTTTATATCTTTACTTGTTACAATTTAGATTGGTCTAGACCATGATATTATTGCCTTGCAGTTATCATGAGGTACTAGTTATAATGAGAATAAGTCCATTAGAATTTCCTTAGAAATTTCATTAAGGCCTGGAGTTACTCTGGAGTGATTTAGAGGTTCAAAGGGTAAGCTTTATTCACATTATGTGCTCTGAAGTTCCCATGATCATGTACTGGAGACCATTGTGTTTACTAGATATGTAACAGAATTTAGCTTAGGGTAAGAATGAAAAATAGCCCCTAGCTAAGTAGTGCCAGTGTATAATACTCATCTGAGATCTGCCATATCATATAATCAATATCTATACAGAAGAATACTCTAAATATAAGGACTTAATCTTAGTCTAGGGTTTTTTTGATAAGGCTACTTGTTTGCATAATCATGTGCTCTGTAGTCACATGACTGCAACTAGTTCACATCACATGCTCAATAGTTCCCATGGTTAAATGCTAGAGACCATTGTATTTTATATATTAGTTGCCTCTTGTTCCTTGCTATTAAATATTCATTTCATTCTGATACTCTTTCTGCCAGTGTTATCATTGACATCTTTATTTACATTCAGGATGCATTTTTATTTGTCTTTGATTTTTAAACAACTCCTATTGCATTTTTATTTCTCTTCTTAGATAATTCTTTTTTCTAAAGTATTTAAGGCAAGATACTCCTGTTCTGTCATTTCTCAGTTGAAATATTGACAATGTTTAATGTTATTATCTCTCTGTGTCTCTATATCTCTTTATAACTAGTCTAGCCACTCTTATAACTTTGTTGCAAGTTTTCTTGACTTGTGCTATATTTACAGTATATCTTCAGTCCTTTTGAAATTGAGGAACTAAACTAGTACAAAGGTACAATACACAAGATAAAGCCAAGCCCTGCTTGATTCTTTACTTCAGAGTCTTTTGAAGTTTCTGCAAAGCTTGTCCTAAGCATAACAACAAGCCTATATGTTTTGTATTATACAAACCTGTTGTATTTCCTAGTAACAATCCTACATGTGCTAGAGGAAGTTCAAAAGGCAGATTTTATCTATGCAAAGGTTTTCTTTTAGAAAGTTTTTAGTGGCCTAATATTTAGAGGAAGTATTATATTTTGGATCTTATTAGGCCTTGTTATAACTCTGAATTCCAGAGGCTAGACCTTTAGATGAAGAGAGAGAGAGGAGAAACATGAAAAAGGAGATTCTAAAGGAGGCTCTGAAAAGGAGCAATCAAGGAGGAATTGACAAAGGAGAACTTGGAAGAGACTCATGCCTATGCAACTGAGGACCTATCCTAAAGGGTAAGAATCCAAAGAAGTGCTTTAAGCAAGATACAAAGTGATCAAGTCTGGAGAGACTTGACTATCCATACCTGCCCCTTATATATGGCCTAGGGAGGTGCACAGACCAACTATACTAGCCTACCCTAGAGTACTGCTATCTATGGACACCAATAGCAGTAAGGACACACTATTAAATAAGAGAGGTAACTGCATGGGGTGAATATGAAGGAGTGAAGCAATGGCCTCATGGATCAAGGGAAAGAATGGAAGAGAAGGAAGATCTCATAATGGAAGCTTAGGGTTGCATATGAGGATGGGGATCTCTGCCACAGATGAGATCATAGATGTAGATCTGAGGATCTGTTAGATCCAAGAAGATACTATCAGATCTTGATAGGGAAGATCCATGGGCAGATCCTGGGAAGATTCCAGATCTCTAGTCATGTGACCACTGACCAAAAGGGTACTCATAAGAATAGCCAGATCTCAGGCTAGGGTTACCTGAAAGGAGTGTTGTTCCCATGATCATGTAAAATAAAAGTGGTGGTTGCACAAGATATGTAACAGGCCTAACTTTGGCTTTTTGACAAGACTTTATATGGCTAATGTTTTAGTACTTGTATTTTCCATATACTTATCAATAAATCACTCTGGCCTTATAGTTTCTATCTTATGCAAACCTGGTTTGTGTCTATGCTTAAATAATTGCAAAGCTACTTTCTGTTATAATTACTTTTCATTTTTCACATCATGTGACCCTGGGAACCCTCACCATTTCACCATTTCATCTCTTTACCATTTCACTTTTCACATCTTCACATATCACATTCTAGAACATTCCAGACCATAACTTCATTGCCTGGCAGTTATCATAAGAAACTGCTAAGGTACTCACTTCTTTTATGCCATTGGTCTGCTTACTGTACAATAGTTTAGGGTAGACCAGACCTACATGGTCTGTGTGCACATCTGTAATATATATAAAGGGCTGGCACAAGCTGGAATTTCCCAGTCTTGCACACTGTTATGCACCTTGAAAGTGAAGTGCCACAATACTCAAATAGGGAAAGGATGGATTAAGGGGAGTTCTTGAGTTAACATGAGTATGATACAAGTGCTCAAGACTGGAGTCTTGAGATGCTAAGGTTACAGTATTTATACTACAATGTCCTGTGCATGGACCAAGCCCCTAATGGGAACATTCCTACTCATGAGGCATGGGGATCAAAAAGAATAGAAGTATCTGTGGGACCCATCAAGGGTCCAGCTTCTGAAATGGAAATAAAAAGACAGAAATGAAAAGAAGCACAGGGTCTGAAGGCCATGAGGCTAACTCTATGCCCTGAGTCATGTGACTTGTCATGTACCCTGATAAGATAAAAGATTAGATAACCACATGGAAAGATAAGATAAGGGTCATGTAATCAAAAATAAAAAAATGTGTCATAACACTACCTCCTTTTTAGCTCTTAGATTCCAGACAAGAGATGTGTAATGGAGCCTCAGAGGTGAAATTGGAATAGGGATGGAAGAGATCATGGAAGTTGAGATGAGTGTTTGCAACCAAGTGGCAAGGGGTAGAGGGATGGAGTTTGTGGAAATCATGTACTAGCTTGAGAGCATTTGCCATGTCTTGTTCTGACTGCCATGTTTGATCTTCCATGGCATACCCTTTCCAGTGCACCAAGTATTCCAGCTTGCCTTTTCAAAGCCAGGAATTTACAATTTCTTTCACTTCATACACCATCTGCCCTTCCTCCATGACAATCACTGGATCCAGATGGAGAGTTTCCTGATTAGCAAGTGGCTCTTTAGTCTTTTTGATACAGCTGATGCTGACAGTAGAATGAATGTGCATTTCCTTTGATAAGTGAAGAGTTACTGTGTTGGGAAGAACATAAGTAATCTTGTAGGGACCAATCCACCTTTGTGTCAACTTCTTTGACAGATATGGAAGGGTAAGATTTTTTGTTGACAGCATAACACTGTTACCAATGGAGTACAAATTGTTATGACTCTGGTAAACCAGAGGCTACACCTAGACGAAGTTGAATAGAGGAGTAACACAAAGGAAGAACTCTAATGGAGGCTCTGTAGAGGAGCAACCGAGGAGGGGAGATGACGAGGAGGACTCGAAAGAGACTCGTGCCCGAGTGACTATGGGGCCTGACCTAAAAGGGCTGGTTTACCAAAGAAGTGCAGATGATGCAAATATACAAGTGATTAAGCCTAGGGCTTAACCACTAGTACATGCCCCTTTATATAGCCCAGGGAAGGTGCATGGACCATTGTAGCTACAGCCTACCCTAGTGTGCTATGTACCTAGTAACCAGTAGCAGTAAAGGAGTACTTGTGTGAAGAGTAAGGAGAAGGCATGAAGCAGGGATCAAGGATGAGGCAGTGGCCTTGTGGATAAGGTGTGGGGAATGGAAGAGAAGAGGCATGGTCAATGTGAGGATGGGGATCTCTGTCACAGATAAGATCACCTCCAAGATCCGTCAAATCCATGGAGATGGTCAGATCTAGATTGGGAAGATCCATAGATGGATCATGTGACCACTAACCGTGAAGTACTTGTATAGTATTGCTTAGTCCTAGCATAGGGTTTAGCCTGAAAAGGAATAGGGTTCCCATGATCACGTGCGGTGAAAGTGGTAGTTGTGTAGATTTGCAATACAAATCATATGACTGCCTTGAATTTCTTTTTAACATCTTTGTGCATGACTGTTCAAGAGAACTTTGAATCTCCTTGAATGATTTAGATAACTGTTGCACAAAAGGTAAAGAGTGCAAAGGACCCTCAAATTCCATTTGTGGAGTAAAATGTTTTGTAATGGCAAATGGAGATATTTTTGTTATGGTGCAAGCCTAACATGCAGTCTCACATGACCGTGAGAGACTTAGAAAGCATGTGATGCGGGTCATGTGACCAGGAGCACATGATTGTGTGAACGAGTTGCCTAATAAGGTTAAGCCCTAGGCTAAGGTTAGAGTCCTATTCAGAGTTCCTCCACACTAAGGTTTAGGTCAGGTAACTGTGGCTGGATCTCTGATGAGATCTTAGATTGGAGTCTGATGATATCTCTTTGGAGATTAGGATCTGATCTGTGGCAGAGATCCAGATTGGATCTCCTTAGCCTCCAGGTGGCCATGCTGCTTTCATGGATCAATACCAGTGCATCCTTCCATTCTCCCACATCCTCATGGTATGGCATATCTCTCCTCCATCCTGTATCTGCGAGGCCACTGCCTCACTCCCTTATCCAATCCATGCCCCTCTTATCTATTACCTTAGTCATGAGCCCCTTTAGCTATTGGTGGCCATAGATAGCAGTACTTAGAGTAGGTCTCCTGTAGCTGGTCCATGCACCTTTGCCAGCAATATATAAGGCAGGAGATGCAAGGCTGGATTCCCCAGTCTTGCCCTCTTGTGACTTAGGCTTAGGATTATACAGCATGATCTAAGGGCCATTCCCAAGGGGAGGATTCCTCTCAGCTCTCATCCACTGTCCAAGGCTTTGGTTTATACACAAGGGCCCAGGTCTCATATATTCTCTCATCTGCCTAGTTAGGGGCCACTAGCCAAAAGCCTCAGCAGATCTCTAGTATCAAGGACAGGGCATTTACCAAGGAGACTCGAGAACCAAGCAAGGGTGGGTAGTTACCCACAACAGTTTTTTTAACAGAAGAAAATGAATTGTTGTGATGAAATTCTGCCATTTTTATCCATTTGACCCAGTCAGCCTGTCTTTTGGCTATGAAGATTTGAAGGTATTTCTTCAATTCTTGATTAATACATTTCGTTTGCCCATTGGTTTGAGGATGGTATGTAGTTAATGTCTTTAGGGAGATGTGTAGAGTGAGATGCAACTGTTTTGTAAACTCTGAGATAAATTGTAGTCCTCAATCCAAAACCAGGGAGCGAGGGAGGCCATGACATGACCATACATGGTCTCTGAAAAGTTTTGCTAAATCCAAAGAAAAAAGAGAGGAAGAGCAAGGAATAAAGACAACTTTTTTTGAAAACCTGTCCACTACCACCATAATTCTGTCCTTCCCTTCTACTATTGGCAATCCTGTAATTAAATCAACAGAAATATCCTGCAAAGGAGTCTTTGCTATAGGAAGAGGAAAAATAGGCCACAAATGTTCTGCACCTTTAGCCATGGCACAGATAGGGCAATGATTAATAAACAGAGAGATATTCTCCTTTAATGAAGGCCAATAATAGTAATGTGTAATCAGTTGAAAGGTTCTGGTAATGCCCAAATTGTTATGGCTCCAGCCTAACACAGCGGTCTCACGTGACCGTGGGAACTGTTGAGCATGTGATGCGCTGGTCATGTGATCAGTTGCACGTGATCGTGCAAACAAGTTGCCATACAAGGCAAACCCTAGGCTATGGTCTAAGTCCTATTCCTTATATCAGAGTATTCCTTTAAGCACACCTTAGTCATGATGTGGCAGATCTCTAGAGGAGATCTGGATCTATCCGATGACATCTGATCTCTTGATCTAGATTAGGATCTGATCTGTGGCAGAGAGCCAGATGGGATCTCCTTGGCCACCAGGCAGCCACACCTCTCAGGGCTAGTGCTTCCTCTTCCATTTCCCACCCTTGATCCATGAGGCCACTGCCTTACTTCTACCTCATGATCCATGCATTCCTACTATATCTATTTAGAGGCAGGAGCTACTTACGCTATTGGTGTCCACAGATAGCACTCTTTAGGGTAGATTCTTTGTACATGGTCTGTGCACCATGTCTGGCAATATATAAGGCAGAGGGTGCAAGCTGGGATCCCCCAGTCTTGCTCTCTTGACCTCTCTGCTAAACCAGCAGTAGTGATCTAAGGCTTGATCCGAGTAGGATCCCCCTTCAGCTCTCACTCACTGTCCTAGCCCTAAGGTTTATACAAGAGACCCTTGGCTCCAACTATACTGTTGCCTAGTTGTAGCCACTAGCACAAAAGCTACAGAAGAGAGTTCGAGGAAGGAGTGTCCACCAAGGTATTCGAGTATCAAGGCATAATGGGTAGTCATCCATTTCACAAATAACCTTCAATTGGAGAAAAATGACATAAATTGAGTAATGTAGAACATAATTTTAGAGAAACAAACACCTGGTTACATGTGTTTTTAAAAACTTGGTGATCTTCATCATAACACCAAGTGGTGGGTAAAGAAAGCCTGTGAAAATTGACAACTATATCAGCAAAGAAGAAGAAAGATCAATAGAATGAGCAAAGACATGGGAAGGAAGAAGAAGAACATCCTTATTTAAATCCACAGGGAAAGGGTAATCAGGGCAACATGACAAAGCATCAGCATGTCCATTGTGTTACAACTCTGGATCCCAAAGGCTAAACCTAGACAAAATATAGAAGGCAGAACATAAAAGAGAAAACCTAGAGGAGGCTCTGAAGAGGAGCAACCAAGGAGGGATCGATAAAAGAGGACTCAGAAGAGACTTGTGCCCATGCAACTGAGGGCCTAACCTAGAAAGGGAAGAGATTCAAAGAAGTGCTCAAAGCAAGATACAAAGTGATTAAGTCTGGAGAGACTTAACTACCTGTACCTGCCCCTTATATATGGTCTAGGAAGGCACATGGACCAACTATTCTAGCCTACCCTAAGGTACTGCTATCTATGAACACCAATAGCAGTAAGGTCACACTATTAAATAGGAAAGGAGAAAGCATGGAGCAGGAATTAAGAGTGAGGCAGTGGCCTCATGGATCAAGGGAAAGGAATGGAAGAGAAGGAAGATCTCATAATAGAAGATCAGGATCATACATAAGGATGAAGATCTCTGCCACAGATGAGATCATAGAAGTAGATTCAAGGATCCATCAGATCCATGGAGATACTACTAGATCTAGATGGGGAAGATTCATGGGCAGATCCTGGGAAGATCCCAGATCCAAATCATGTGACCACTGATCATAAGGTACTTGTAATAAATAGCCAAGTTCCAGACTAGGGTTAACTTAAAAAGGAGTATCGTTCCCATAATCACATAATGTGAAAGTGGTGGTTGCACAAGATATGCAACACATTGGAAGAACCCAGTTTATGCACAAAGACATGGTTGAATTTGAAGAGGAAAGCTTGCCAGCAAGCCTGCTGAGAAGACAGGTCTTGGGGTTTGTGCTAGTATTCCAAGTTTTTATGATCCATCCAAATTTCAAAATGGGGATGGCCAATCACATAATGACACCATGCTTTCAAAGCATGGATGACAGCCAGCAGTTCTTTGTCATAGATTGGATAATTGAGTTCAGTGGGAAGAAAGGCCTTGGATAAATAAGCCACCAGATACCAGACACCATCATTGAGTTGGAAGGAAAGAATGGCACCCATAGCCATCTGAGAGGCATTGGTTTCAATGTGAAGAGGTCGAGAGGAGTCCAGAAAAACAAGAAGAGGATTGGATGATAGTAAGGTTTTGAGATGGTCAAAAGCCTTCATACATTTGTCTATTCAATGAAAAGAACTGGATTTTTGCATGAGCACATGGAGAGGGCATGCAATGGAAGCAAAGTTAGGAACAAATCAACAATAATAATTTGCCAACCCTAAAAAGGATTGGACTTGTTTGACTGTGCAGGGAATAGGCCAATCTGTAATGGCTTTTATTTTATTGAGTTACATCTTTACCCCCTTTTTAGATACAATCATTCCTAGATAATTAACTTCTGTTTGACAAAAATGACATTTAGATGGTTTCAGAAAGTGATCATGATCTTGGAGACATAGTAAGACCTCATGGACAACCTGAAAATGTTCTTCACAAGACTTGTCTTTTGTGAAAATAATAATGTCATCAATGTAGATAAGGACTTCCATCCACATATTAGAGAAAATATTATTTACCATATTTTGGAACATGCCCAGAGAATTGCACATTCCAAAATACATTACCAATGGCTCATAAGCACCTAGGGGTGTGGTGAAAGCACCCTTCCATTTGTTGCCTTCCTTGATTTGTATATTGTTGTATCCCCACTGGAGATTAGGGTGGTAAATATATTGGCTCCCTGTAATCTGTTAATAAGTGTGGAAATGAGTGGAAGTGGGTAACTATTCTTGACAGTATAGTCATTGAGATATTGATAATCAATCACCATCCATTTACCACCATTCATTTACCACCATTCATTTTTCCAATAAAGAACACAGGTGATGTTTGAGGAGACTTGGATGGGTGAAAATATTCTTTTGCTGATTTTTTGATAATGAATTCACATACCTCCTTCAATTCTTTATCAGCTAATGGAATGATTTGGCCTTTCTTGGGGATAAAATCTTCTTTTAAGTCCACAGCATGATTCCATGGTTTTCACACTGGCATTTATTTGGACTGTTTCTGAGAGAATACTGTTAAATACTCCCATATCTTACAAGGGAGTTCCTTCTGTAATTCCATATCCTCTGCAATATTGATGTTATATGTTTGACAACTAGTAGCACATTCAGAAAAAGCAATTGTCTTTTTTACCCAGTCAATGGTTGAATTGTGATGCTTGAACCAGTTATATCTGATGAGTAAATTCAAAGATCCCAGATGTGATGCCATAGCATTTATGCATTCTTGGTGCCAATTGCCATCTTTGTCCTTGACTGTAATATACAACACCACATAATAAGTAATGCAACCAATTGTTCCTTGAGTTCTGTCAGCATTATATATGGTTAGAAATTAATCCATGGGTTTTTTGTATAACCCATATTTCCATATGTATTTTTAATCTATAAAGGTTAGTAATGCCCTGGAATCTAAAATTGCATTAGTGAATCCACAGATTTTTCCTCTTAAACCTTCAATTCCTTTTACTTCTCCTACCACCTTTACTCCTACCTTTAATTCATCTTGTTTCTTTCTTGTAAAAATATTGTCTAGGATTTTCTTTTTTCATTCAAAGTCTGAATATAAATGTCCATTAGTATGTAGGGTGGAAGGAATTAAGCACCCTTCAGCTGGGGCCACACTCTCATGAGACACCTTCCCAGCACAGAACATAAATGTATTAGCCCAGAGGCTATTTGGAACAAACTTTGAAAAAAAAAAAACTTTATAGGAAGTACACTACCTAGTTTTGCATACTCCCTGAGACTTTTCTCTGCTTAGCCTCTGTTTCAAACACATCTTTAAAATATGCCCAGGCTTCCTCCATTGAGCCCCAGAATGCCACTGAAATCTCCTAAAAACAGGCTGCATTGGCCATATTGTAAACTGGGCCTATAGCCTCAGGTTCTGCACTACACCAACCATTTTTATCCAGGGGAGAGAATTTCCTGAAATGAATTGGCTGAACTTGTTGTTGCTGCTGTTGAGTAGGCTGCAGCTGCCTGAAAGGGAATTGGGGAGGGGGGGGATCATGGTTCATGCTGGGTTACAGAGTAACTGGCAGTCTTATGCCATGTGACCTGGTTGGCCACAATTATAACAAGTAAGGAAAGGTCAAGCAGGTTTAGCATCTTGCCTGTCAACTTCCATCAGAGCACCCCAGCCTGGTTGCAAACTGACTGGAGTAAAATGAGAAGGGAAAGTGTTATGGGTGACTACTCATATCCTTGATACTTCACTGACACCTTGGTGAGTGCCTTCCTTGCTACTGCTAGGGCTTTTGTACTAGTGGCCCCGAACTAGGCAAGAGAGAGTCGGAGCCTAACCCTAGAGAGCTCAGGGGGATCCCTTAAGAGGAACAGCTGGGAGATCGTAGAGATCCCTTGTATAATCTCAGCTAAGAGACAAGAGAGTAAGACTGAGGAGACCTCAGCTTATCACTCCCTGCCTTATATATTGCTGGTCAAGGTGCACAGACCAACTACAGGGAGCCTACCCTAATGCTAGCTATCTATGGACACCAATAGCCTAAGTAGCTCAGCTTTCGTAATAGATAAGGTAATGCATGGATCGTATGGTAGGAGTGAGGCAAGGGCCTCACAGATATAGGATGGAGAGGAGAAGCCACACCATGAGGATGTGGGAGAATGGAAGGGAAGCACTGCCCTGGTTCTATGAGAATGGCATGGCTGCCTGAAGGTCAAGGAGATCTTTCTAGATCTCTGCCACAGATCAGATCCTAATCTCCATTAGAGATATCATCGGATAGATCTAAGATCTCATCTAAGATCCAGCCACATCACGTGACCTCACAAGTGCCGGGGAATACTCGTATGAGAACTACTAACCTTAGTCTAGGGCTTGACCTTATAAGGCTGCTCCTTCACACGATCACATGCTCTTGGTCACATGACCTGCATCACATGCTACTGGAGAACTCTCACGATCATGTGTGACTGCGTGTTAGGCTGGAGCCATAACAGAAAGAATAACAAGTTGGATAAGGCTATTGGAAATGTGGTTGGAAAGGGGTTTGGAGAGTTTTCCCTTGAGTTTGGAGTGACAGCCTTTCTACCATTATCTTTTTGAATGTGCAGCTGACTTGCCTGAAATGTGCAAACATGTTCAGGTATTGACTGTCATTGCCTTTTTATAGGGCTACCTGTGAATAAATTTGATAGTCCACCACCTATTTGAGTAGTTACACTACATGGTGGTCATCAACCTCAGCTTCTTTCCTTAAGAGATTGAACTTATTGAGGAAATCATTGATCCTCTTGCCCTGCTGCTTCAAGGCTTGTAGTTCTTGCAGACTTTGGTGTGTGAGCTTCTTGATTTGAAAATGATTCTTGATTTTTTGTTGGAGATCCAACCACATTGGCCATGCAGTCTCTTCAAACATTTTTCCTGTATCCTGGCCATCTTCTCAAATGTGTTTATCTTCTAAATTGTTATACTCCATGAGGGTGATAGTGGTGAAATTATCTGCCACCCCTTTCATTCATAACAGGACCACTATTGCCCAAAGGTGGTTATTTTTCCACTCCTGTTTATGTATCCACACCTTCAAGGATATCCACCACCTCTTCCATTTCCTTCTATCTTCATCCCATACCCCTGGGTCTGCTACCTTTCTTGTAATATCATTTTTTAAGCATAGGGAGAGTTCTTTCATTTGCTTAATGAGCCCTGCTAATTCATCAGAGGCCATATCTTGATCATGGGAATACCTTCTTTAGACTTGATGAAGCTCATAAGGTTCTTAACCTTTGTGACACAAACTTTCTGTTTCATCCTAGGGGTTTTTTTCTGTCTTGTTCAATAACATTGAGTTTTTTTTTCAGTAAATGTGCAATTAAAACATTGCAGTGCTTAGCAACTTCAAATTTCCTCTTTATTAGCTTTCTTTTAACCTCTGTCTCCCAAAGGCAATAATGCTTGCAACTGGTTCTCTTGATAACTTTCTTAATCTGAATTTCAGTTTGGATGGTGAGATAGTTTTCTTTTGTGATTTGGGTTTCCAATCTAGCCTGATAGTGGCTGTATTTCATCAAACAACTTCCAACTTGCTGCAAGAGCAACTTCTTCTGTGAAACAAAGGAAATTTGTAAAGGATGATGGTAAAGGGTAAAGGTAGTCTTGAGCAAGTGTTATGTACCTTGAAAGTGAAGTGCCACAATACTAAAATGGGGAAAGGATGGATTAAGGGGAGTTCTTGAGTTAACACAAGTATAATACAAGTGCTCAAGACTGGAGTCTTGAGATGCTAAGGCTTTAGTATTTATACTACAATGTCCTGTGCATGGACCAAGCCCCTAATGGGAATGTTCCACTCATGAGGCATGGGAATCAAAAAGAATAGAAGTATCTGTGGGACCCATCAAGGGTCCAGCTTCTGAAATGGAAATAAAGAGACAGAAATGAAAAAAAGCACAGGGTCTGAAGGCCATGAGGCTAACTCTATGCCCTGAGTCATGTGACTTGTCATGTACCCTGATAAAATAAAAGATTAGATAACCATGTGGAAAGATAAGATAAGGGTCATGTGATCAAAAACAAAAAAATGTGTTATAACACACACTCAAGTTCTCAGACTTTATACAAGGCACTTGACTCTTCTTTTATCTTCCTTTTGCCTAGTTCTCTGTGGGTCTAGTTAAAACCACAGCTCTTAGGAAAGTGTTCACTAGTACAGACATGAGATATGAGGAAAGAATGGCCAGTAGCCATTTCACTTTCTACTTAATGCTCTAATCTCTTTTGCTTTAACTTTGACTTTCTACCTTTAGCTTTCTTAACCTATATTTCCCATACTTACATTATCTTAAACTCTGCTTTACTTCTCCAAAGTAACTCTTTCTTCTTCTATTCTATTTCTTGTACCTTTAGTTTTAGATTTTATTCTTAGCTATGGTATTATAATAATATCTGCTACCTGTTATTTTCAGATACCTCTGACCCCATTTTTATTCATTTCCAGAATACAAGTATCTTGTTTTCACTTCTGAGATAGCTTAAGTTTTATCTTTTTTACCCCTTAGATAATCTGTACTCCAGTAAGCAACAAAACCATTGCAATATTTAATTTAAATCTAATATATAAAGCATATTTCACTTACATATGGGAATTTTGCTTAGCATTTGATAAGATTAAATATAGTAGTCATCCTTGGCTACAAATCATTCCCCTAGGTCATGTGATTTAAGTCATATGCTTATGAAATATATATAAATTAATAAAGAATTCATATTGCAATGGTTTTGTTACTAATATAGAAATATGTGAAATTGATATATTTTGAGAGGTTATTATGTAATATATTGATCATGTGATATACAAGAAGTCTCAAATAGTTCAAAAAAATAAAATACTGCTTTTTTTCCTACTTTTACTATTATAAAATCTCTTTACAACTTCTTTTTTTACTTAGCATTTCCTTTGTTCTCTTTCTTTTATACTAGCTTACTGTTATGCATCCTGTGCAACTACCACTTTTACATCATGTGATTGTGAAAGACACATGTCTTTTCAGGTAACTCTAGCCTGGGATTTGACTTATTCATAAATATCTTCATGGTTAGTGGTCACATGATATAGGATCTGGGATCTTCCCAGGATCTGGCCATGGATCTGACAGATCTTGGATCTACATCTATGATCTTATTGCATCTGTGGCAGAGATCCCTGTTCTCATGTTTTACCCTGACCTTCCATTACATGCCTTTTCTTCACTTTCATTCCAATTCCTTGATATGCAAGGCCACTGCCTTATTTCTTCATATCCACTCCATGTCTTCTCCTCTCTTATTTAATAGTGCACTCTTACTGCTAGTGGTATTTATTTCTAGTAGGTAGTTTAGGGTAGGCTTAGTATAGTTGGTCTGTGCACCACCCTGGGCCATATATAAGGGGCAGGTATGGATGGTCAAGTCTCTCCAGACTTGATTACTTTATACTTTGCAGTTTGCACTTTTTTGGATTTCTATTTTTTCAGGAAAGGTCCTTAGTTGCATGAGCACAAGTCTTTTCCAAGTTCTCCTTCATTGATCCCTCCTTGGTTAATTCTTTTCAGAGTCTTCTTTAGATTTTTCTTTTGTGTTTCTTCTCTTCCTTGTCATCTAGGTTTAGCCTCTGGAATCCAGAGTCATAACACTTACTTTAGCATATGTAATACTTTAGATATATTGCATGGCCAAAGTTGTGCAATGTTCAGGTAGTATTATAGTAATTGGGCCAGTCTCAAGGGAAAAACACCTTGAGAGATGTTTAGATCAGAGAAAAGCCAAAAAAAAAAAAAAAAAAAAAAAAACAATAGAAAACAAGTAATTTAGACAAGAGAATTTAGTCTGTGCTCTTGTTCCTTATATATTGCTAGCCCATGAGACATATATAAGGCAACTAATATAAGACTACATAAGAGATGAGGGTATAAAAGAAAAGGTGCCAGAGTAATAAGATAAAGGAAATAGAGGCTAAAATCAGTGAAAGTAGAGTAAGTTCATAATACTCATGATTAACTTCCTTGGTCTCTGAGTTCCTTTTGGGTCATATTCCTTTCACTCTTGCCCTAGCCCCTGTGTGATTAGTGTTTTTCTATATTCTGCCTCTGTTATTGCTTTCTTGACTCTTATTATAAGCCAGAGTTATAATAAAATTACTTAAATCACTTCTTATTATAATTGGTCCTTATTTTTTTCCCCTTTTATTCTAGCTTCTGACCTTTGTGTGTCTTAGATACTTTCTTTTTATGTTCTG
>JBBPJW010000244.1:0-41655 GCA_038088935.1 Pulveroboletus aff. viridisquamosus
ATCCTAATCTAGATCAAGAGATCAGATATCATTGGAGAGATCTAGATCTCATCTGAGATCTGCCACATCATGTGACCAATACCTAATGCCAGGGAATACTCTGAATTAGGACTTAGCCTTAGCCTAGAGTTTGCCTTGTAAGGCTACTTGTTCACACAATCATGTGCTCCTGGCATATGACCAGTTACATCACATGCTCTACAGTTCCTATGGTCACATGAGACCATCATGTTAGATTGGAACCATAACAGGAATTAGTAGCTGTTGGCATCATTATTGATGAAACAGATTACTGGTCCACTATTATCAAGTTTCTCTCCAGCTTACTTGCCAATTTTACCTTGAGTTAACTTACTATGGCTTGACTTTTCAGTTCTACAAAAACCCTAGATCCAGATATCCTTATCTTTGTCATTATAGAAGAAGTGGAGCATCAGAAAGCCAAGTACTCACATTATTTTGATGGCAAAAACCATAATAGAGATGAGGCCATGGCTATTGGCTTGTCAATTCCTTTATAAGGCTGAGGGAGAGTTTCTTCTTTCAATAAGAATGGCATGGCAGCTGGAAATGCAGTCCATCAAAATGCTGGGAATGTGGCTCTATAGAGCATTTAGCTGTTTTTCATAGGAAGGACAATGGAGAAAAGAAGTCTACCATAAGTAACATTGTGAATGTCATGAATAAAGACACCAACTCAGAGTATTGTGTCTTTGATGTTCTGGATGACTCTAGCAATGATATGGTGATTCCTGGCCTATTGACCATGGAGTCAGAAGCTAAAGAAGATGATAATATGCCAACTTTGTTCTTAGTTACCTATAAGGACATTTTTGAAGACATTTGGGACCTTGAGAAGGCTAGAGTACTGCTAATTGAGGATAATTATGCTGCCCCTGATGAAAACCAAAGGGGTCATTGCTATGAAGTAAATTGATGAATGCACTTACCCCTGCCAGGTTGCTCTATCTAACTTTAGTTCCATGTGCCATATTTTTCTATATCACAATAGCTTCATTAACTTTGTAAATATTCCAAATAAGCTGTTTACTGCTGTAAATTATCAGAAATTTGTCACAACTGGTGTTGATGACATAATTATTGAGGTACCAAATGGGTATGACTCCACTAAATTAAAACTCACCAAAGTCTTGTTTTTGACAGAGATAGAGTACACATTGGTGTCCATTGGCAGTTTTAATGAGCTTGGGCTCTCAACAACCTTTGCCAATGGTTTCTGCACCATCTGAAGATCAGATAGTGACATGATTGGCAGAGTCCCCTGCATATCCAAGGGCTTATACCATGTTATGCATGATTTTAATGTTGCCACTATTGCTAGTAAGACTGTAATGGTCATGAAATTGCACTGTTAATTTGGGCATATTGCCCCCTTCATTGCTTAGAGTCTGGTAGACAAGGAATTGGTCAGCAGATTAAAATTTGATATATCAAAGGATAAAGATACCTTCTGCAAGTCATGCATGTATGCTAAGGCAACATAAAAGCCTATTGTGAAGGTTTATAAGGGGAAGTGTGCAGCTGTGGTTGGTGCACTTGTATGATTGGACATCTGAGGGCTGGCACCCATTGCAACCTTAGTTGATTACCATTATTATGTGATGTTCACAGATAATCACTCTTACATTACTTATCTATATATTCTTTGCCAGAAAAGTCAGATTTTTCAAGCCTACTGTTTCTTTGAGGCTTGACTTGACTGGCAGTTGGCTGTCAAGGTAAAGATGCTTTACTCAGATTATGGTGGTGAATATAAAGGGAAGGAGTTTGTTACCTATCTGCACTGTTAGAGAATAGTGCAACATTTTACTGCTTTTAATATCTCCTAGCATAATGGCATTGCTGAGTAACTTAATTGCATTACTTTTAAGTGTGTCTGGGTACTCCTTTATGCCAGTGGGTTGCCTAAATTCCTATGGGGCAAGGCTGTGTGTTATGTCATCTGGCTTAAAAATTGGACACCTACCAAAGTTTTGGACAGCCTGACACCATATGAAGTTGCTCATGGGTGCAAATCCAATTTGAGCCATGTTTCCAAATAAGTTCTAAGATATATGCCAAGACTGCATATGGTGGCAAACTGGTGTGGAAGATTAACAAGGTCCAATGGCTAGAAATCAACAATTAATTCAATAATGCTTACCATATTTACTGGCCAGTCAAGCAGACTGTTGCTGTCAAATGTAATGTCTATTGACATGTGGCATGCCATAATATCAAGGGAAAGAACAAAGATGCAACTCCACTTGAAGCCAATGTCACATGCATGCCATTACCTAACCATTAATCCTGTGCCATAGTATTCCATGTCACTATAGTCCAGTCACTGCTGTTGGCTTCACAAGGCACATCCACTACTCTTGTTCTGGCTTCAATATTACCTCCTGATCCAGCCCCTGTCACCCCATCTTGCTTCCAATGCATTTGCAAACCATTTCAATACATCCTCAATATTATTTATGGCAAGGCCACTGACCCCATTTCACCTCATGGAGTCCAGCTTCCCATTTCCATTGACAAAGTACCCACATGTGAACCAGAATCTGATAGTGGCCCTGCTACTTATGAAGAAAAGGGCATTGCTGAGGAGATTCTTATGGTAAATGCTTATGATAATAATATCAAACTGGTACTCATTTTAAATGATACCATTGATGAGGCTAAAGCTCTTGAACCTGCTTTCCTGGCCAAAGCTAAACACCATTTAGATTGGCCACTATGGAAGCAAGGCATCAATAAAGAACTTATCATGTTGTGCAAAGCTGGCACCTAGGAACTCATTGACCCACCTCCCAGCACCAACATAGTAGGTTTCAAATGGGTTTTCTATGTTAAAAAGGATGCTGCAGGGACTGTTATGTGCTATAAAGCACATCTTGTTATGCAGGGCTTTTTTCAAGTCCCAGGTGTCAATTATTTTGATATCTATGTCTCTATTGCCAAACTTGCTTCCATCTGCACAGTGCTTGCCCCTGCCACATACCTTGATCTCAAGCTGCATCAAATTAACATCAAGAGTGCTTATCTCAATGGAGAACTCAAGCACAATAAATGGATTTACATGTGCCAGCCTTCCAGATATGCTAGTCCAGCTTATTCCCACTGCATTTGCAGGTTACACAAGACACTTCATGGACTTAAGCAAAGTAGTTGTTGCTGGTACCAAAAATTGGTAGAAATTTTAGTCCTGGCTCTTGGCTTTAAACATTGCAAGGTTGACCAAGCTGTTTTTGTCAAAAATGCTTATACATTTCTCCTTATCATTGTCATATATGTTGATGACTGCACTATAGCCATCTAAAACCTTGACCTTATTAGGAAGATTAAGGTGCAGGTCTGGAAGGATGTTGAGATCACAGATCTTGGGGAGCTTTACTGGCTCCTGAGAATTGAGGTAATCCATGATTGTGACACCCACACCATCTCTCTTTCCCAGTGCTCATATCTCAACTCCATTACCCATTATTTTAGCTTTAATAAACTTAAGCCTGATCCATAGAATCTCAGACAAAATTAACCACCACTCAGTCATCCTCAACTGGCACTGAATATGTGGCAATACAGCACATCCCATACTGTGAAGCTGTTGGTTTCCTCATGTATGTGGCACTAGGAATCTGGCCCAACATATTATATGCTGTTGCCACTGTCTTGTGCTTTGCCAGCAATCCTGGCATGACACATTAGAATGCCATTAGATACATCTACAAGTATCTAATCAGCACTAGGGACCTATGCTTCACATATGGTGGTACTAAGAAGGTCCTTTAGGCATATACAGATGCTGATAGTAGTATGGTGGAGAATCACAAGGCTATCTCTGACTATGCCTTTCTTCTTGATGGGGGAGCTGTGTCCTGGGCATTAAAGAAGCAGAACATCATGTCCCTTTTGATCACAGAGAGTAAGTACATTACTATTATGAATACTACTAAGGAAGCCCTCTGGCTCCACTTCTTTATTGCCAACATTTTTGCTTAGCATACCAATCCTGTTTCCCTCTTTTTTGACAATCAATTTATTATTGCCCTTGCCTGTGATTATCAATATTTGCTTTCACTTCATTCATTGGGTCACTAATAATGTTATGGCTCAAGCCTAACACGACGGTCTCATGTGACTGTGGGAACTGTAGAGCACGAGATGCGCTGGTCATGTGATCAGTTGCACGTGATCGTGTGAACGAGTTGCCTGATAAGGCAAACCCTAGGCTAAGGCTAAGTTCTATATTCAGAGTATTCCCTTGCACAAAGGTATTGGTCACATGATGTGGCAGATCTCAGATGAGATCCAGATCTTCCAATGATATCTGATCTGTGGCAGAGATCCAGATGGGATCTTCTTGGCCTTCAGGCAGCCTTGCTGCTTTTATTGATCATTTCCTGTGCGCTTCCATTCTCCCACATCCTCATGGTGTGGTTCCTCTTCCATTCCAATCCCTTGATCCATGAGGCCACTGCCTCACTCCTTATTGCCGCCCCATGTTCTCCCACTCATATATCTATTTAGAGGCAAGAGCTACTTTAGCTATTGGTGACCACAGATAGCACTATTTAGGGTAGACCCTTGATCTTGACAATATATAAGGCAGGGGGTGCAAGCTGAGGTTTCCTTAGTCTTGCTCTCTTGACCTCTTGGCTGGTTATATAGTCTGATCTACTCAGCACTGCTAGCTAGGGTTTACACAAGGGCCCGGGATCTCATCCATTCTCTACATTGCCTAGTTAGGGGCCACTAGCACAAAAGCCCTAGCAGTTATCAGGAATAGATTAGGAGCATCCACCAAGGAGAACTCGAGTATCAAGAGCAATGGGCAGTGTTCCCATTTCAGGTGGCCATAGATAAGTAGTTAGTTATCCTGTATATGGGGCTATGTCCTCTGGCAATATATATACAGGGTGGTGAGAACTTGGGGTTTTTCCATTCTAAACCTAGTGTTATGCACCCCAAGAGTGCAACTCATATGCAAACCAACTGGTAAGTGGTGAAGGCCCACAACAATAACATAATGAGCTTTTGACATTAGAGCTCCTAACTAGATAAAAGAAAAGATGAGTGGAAATCCTCTATAAGACAAGCTAATATTACAAGAGGTTTAGACTGGGAAAACCCCAAGTCCTCACCACCCTGTATATATATTGCCAGAGGGCATAGTCTTATATACAGGATGACTAACTACTTATCTATGGCCACCAATGGCAGTAAGTACTCTTGCTAATAAATAAGAAGCATAGGGTGAAGGATAGGAGTAAGGTAGTGGCCTTATGGATCAAGGATTAAGAAAGGGTACCACATTCATGAGAATATGAGAGAATGCAAGGGAAGCATACCCATAAAAGCAGATATGAAATTGGCCAGGCAGCTATAAGGTCAAGGAAATTATTATCTAGATCTTTGCCACAGATCAATCCTAATCTAGATCCTTGAGCTCAGATGTTATCATAATCAATTTAGATCTTATCTAAAAACTGCCACATTACTAATCAATACTTATACATAGGGAAACTCTGAATAAAGAATCAAATCCAAATCTAGAGTTATTCTTGTTTTGGCATAGAAGTCTCATAATCATGTGATAAGATCATTAGTGTTCTGCTAAGTGCATAATAATACTAGTCTCTGATTCTTCTTCATGCAACTTCAGCCCTTCCATTACTGCTTCATTCCACTCTAGTTGTACTTATGCTCTTTCTGCCCTAGTATTCTTACAGTTCCTCTGACCTTTCATTTTCTTTCCACCTTAATTCTGGCTTTAGCTTCATTTCCATTCTCAGTTACTTAGTATATCTTAGGTCTTACTTTGTTTTCTTCAGACTACTCTGTTCAACTCCATACTTTCTTCCACTTTTATTTCTTTCTTATTTCTGTTTTAACTCTCACCTTTTCTGGCCATCCTTTAGTTTTAGTCTGACATAATTGGACATTGTCTTTCCTAATATCTCCATTTATCTCTTAGATATATTGGCATCTACTCTTGCTTTTGAGACAACTTCAGTTTTATCTTTTTTTTCTTGCTTAGATCTTTTGCTACTCCAGAACTATAGATACTATAACTCCTGTATATAGTATCTTAGTTTGAATATTGACAAAAACACTCTTTATATTGACTTTGTTCTTACTTTAACTGAGCTTCCCAGCTTATCCTCTAATCCTCTGATTTAATCTGAAGTATCTTCAAGCCTTTAAGGAAATTCTAAGGACTTGATCTCATTATGACTAGGCTTGATGCTTCTTGTCTTACCTGTCTTTCATGTTAAGCCATGAGACCACTCTCCTTTATATCTCTAACCTCTTTATAAATTAGAACAAAAAGTTGCTACAATAATATGCCACATAAGATAAAGCTGAGTTCCATTTAACCCAAGAAAAGCTCTTCTTGACCTTCTGGAAATCTCCAGACTTTTTTAAAAGCCCCCAGAGATATGTACTTAACCCCAGAGTTTGTTTTTGGAGCTCTCCTTCTCTATTACTCTGAATTCTAACAGTATCTTGTATCTGAAGTTCACTTCCTCTAGCATTTCTCTATGATCTAGCAGTATGCTTGACCCAGAAGTTCTTTTAACTATTTAGAATTAGATATGACAGAGTTTAAGCATCAAAATACTATTTCAACAGTGTATTCAAACTTAGTTCACTTTGTTTTGACAGTATATTTGAACTTTTATTTGCAATTCTTGCATTTTCACATTTTACTCCAGAATCAGCTTA
The DNA here is from genome assembly GCA_038088935.1 of Pulveroboletus aff. viridisquamosus. Classification (NCBI taxonomy): domain Eukaryota; kingdom Fungi; phylum Basidiomycota; class Agaricomycetes; order Boletales; family Boletaceae; genus Pulveroboletus; species Pulveroboletus aff. viridisquamosus. Next base: position 6,730 of record JBBPJW010000244.1, read on the forward strand.
AATTGTCTCTCAATCCTCAACTCCAACTCATTCACACAGTTTTCACTCTTTTAGATTGACCTTTTGAAATGTCCAGAATATTTGAATGTTTCTGGAATCTTGGCCAATCCCTTGCATTACCATTAGATTATGATTACTCATGACCTTATTATAACCTTGCACTTTTGGACACCTCTTGTTGCAAACCATGCAATGACCACTTTCATTCTCATGTGATCATGGGAATCCCAACCCTTATCAGGCTAAACCCTAACTTAGGATCTGGCTTATACTATACGAGTATTCCTAAGGTTAGTGTTATGATACATTTTTCACTTTTTCAATCACGTGACTTTATCTTATCTCTCCACGTGGTTATCTAATCTTTTATCTTATCAGAGCACGTGACGAGTCACATGACAGAGTCTAGACTCAGGGCTTAGGGTTAACCACAGCCTTCCAGCTCTTTTTCATTTCCGTCATTCTTCCATTTCAGAAGCATCGAGTCTTTTCAGCCATTGGCTATTTTCACGATGTCTTCTTTTCTTTTTGATCACCGTGCAGGGTCCATGGGAAATATCCCATCAGGGTTCTGGTCCGTGCACGATAGTTAACACTATATAAGCGGTAGTCTAGCATCTCAAAACTCCCAGTTTTGAGCACTTGTACCAGTATCTGGACAGTGTTCTAATATACACTCATATCCATACATCTCTGCTTATCATCTACACCGAAACCGATAACGATAAGCCCTTGCCTAGGGTTAACAACATCAACATTGACAACAACCTCGTAACAAATGGGAAGTGCACGAGATTGTAGACTCATGTGTAAAAAAGGGAAAGCTGGAATATCTGGTGGACTGGAAAGGCTATGACGTTTCTGACCACACCTGGGAACCAGAGAGTAATCTCAAACATGCTCCACAAGCTGTTGAGGTCTTTCATATCAAAAATCCTGCTGCGCCATGGAAATTATGAGGTCTCACTCTTTCCACTTTTCGGACTCTCTTCTTCCCCTATGAAAATTACACCTCTTCCTCTGCTCTGCCACTGTCTCGTCTGGAATTCGAGACCTAAAGACAGGGTAGTGTTATAATCACTTTTTATTTTTCTCATCACATGACCATGGGACACCTTTACTTCTTCATCTTTTCACTTCTTCACCCTTTCACATTTTCACAATGTCACATCTTCACATTTCACTCCTTCACTCTTTCACTCTTTCACATATCACAGCCTAGACCATGACATCATTGCCTGGCAGCTTCCTCATGGAACTGCTATGGTACTCACTCCTTTATTGCCATTGGTCGGCTGACTGTAGCATAGTTAGGGCCGGAGCCATTTACATGGTCCGTGCACATTACTGTAGCATATATAAAGGAGGCTGGCTCAAGCTGGAATTCCCCAGTCTTGAGCACTTGAGCCTTAGGCTTTATACAAGTCCTTGACCCATTCTCATTATTCCTCTTGCCTAGTTCCACTGGGGTCTAGCTAAAACCCAGTCTCTTGAAGATAGTAGTGATCACTAGGATGAGTTATTGATTTCAGCAATGGTTTAGGAATTAACCATTTCACCTTTGAAAACCCATCTGAGGTACTTTAAACTTGCATCTCAGAGAAACCATGATATTCAATGCAAATTCATGAACAGGGCTTAAGAAAATTGCTTAGATGACACAAAAATAGGCTTGCTGCTCGAAAGATCACTCCATTATATAATAACTACCAGTTTAAATTACTCTTTGGACAAATCAGCTAAGTGGGTTGGATAAGGCAAGCTATGTATTTGATAGTCTGTGGCTTTGCTTTGCTGTGTCACAAACCGTCACACTTTTTTTTTTCAGAGCATCTATAGGCTGTATACTTATGTTGTATACCAAGATGGATAATGAATTGTGAGGATGTGGAGTGTATTTATGGAGGTGACTTATTACTGGGATTGACTCATTCCCTGTCCACCCTCAGTGGATATTGCAACAGTTTTGAAGAATTTGTGTAACATGCTCATGCACTCCTCATCAACGACATACTATGCACCATGGATGCCAGAGTCTGCATAGTACCACACCTACACCATACCCTTGCTACAGTATATATAGAGAGGCGACTTTCTCCTGTAGATTATCTTTTCCCCGAATCACCGAGCCTCATCCCGTTCTGTCTCCGAGTGTTCCCACCGCACGGTGGGCTTTCAATTTGCCAAAGATGCCATTTGAACTGGAATTTCCATCACTAACGGCACGTGACACAACCGCGATCCAAGTCCACCACGACACTGGACAAAGCGTCTGCATCGTTCCCAAGTGGCTGAACGTTAAGGGCTAGGTCATACAGTAGTCAATGGTACTGCGTATGAACAATTATAAAATGCACGCAACTACAATGCGCCGCGACTCGAGGGCAGTCTGTGAACGCGACGCGCAATGCATCAGGCTGTCCCGCATGTGAACTTCAAAGGTTCCTGGTACCGTGGACCGCGGAGCAAACACCAGGATGTTTGCCGTCATGACACAATGTAGGCTGGGCACCTCTGTATTATCAGGCGTTGTCTCCTCACTCGTGACAAGAGCGGAGTTAAGCAAAGGTTTCGGCTGCTAGTGATAGTCAATGCGGACTTGGAACCAACTAACGGTAACCTCGAGACCATCAAGGGGGGGTTAGTGGAGCTCGAAATCTGGGTCTTCTAATGGACAGAAAGACTGCCTCGAAGGAGAGCGCCACGAGGCACTCGGTAAAGTGGTAATGCCAGTGACCCACTTCTTTGCGAGAAGCGCACGTCAGGAATGAATGTGTGTCGTATTCATACTTGTCTATTTGTGTTACATCTTGACGGGAATGAGGAACCCGTTAAAGGGAAGGGGATGACAGAGTCCGTGAGCAAGGCGACACTCAACCATGTGGACCTACCTTATGCTACACCAGGGCATCGAGTTAGCATAGCGTCTCGTGTGAGACACTAGCCCACACGGTGCTACTCAGCGATCTAGTTGATCAGCAATATCACAAATGAGATTTGAAAAGATTGATAAGACCGGGGAACATCCGTCGTGACCACCCTTCTGATGGGTGGACGCGGAAGCACCGGGGACACCGCATCAAACGATGTCAGTGCGAAGACACCGCGCAGCTGGAGGCTGAAGGGGTACTATATGTAGCGACCTCAGACTCTCTGGCGAGAGATGTGGCGGGCGCTGGGATAGCCTATTGGGTGTCGAGTGCTGAATGGTGAGGGCCATGCTCCTTGTCCTTTAAGTGGCCAATCAGAACACACTGGGCGCCAAGATGAAATATAATATTCCGTTTTAGACTAGCCAGCCGAGCCTGAGTAGGGGTTCTAGCGAGAGATCCTCTTGGCCATTACATCGAGTTGCCACATTCCCCGGAAGGCCATCCAGATAGCGTGAGACAACGAACACAAAATGTTAAACCCGAGTTGCTGTGTCAATAGAATCGTTTGCTTGCACATCGAACCAGAAGCCCGATTCTACTTATGAGTCCGAACAAAGACACCAAACCCGAATTTTTATGCAAGAACGCCATGTTGGCGATCTTGCTTCGACAGTGGCGGATCGTCCCATGCCTGCGCCGTTACATTCCGGTCCGCGAGCTCAAGCATCTGATGCGATGCGGGGGTCTGTCACCAAGTTATCTCCGAAGCGGATCGCTCCTTCCGTCGTATCGTACCCCTTCGGCGACGCTATAGCCGAGCCCAACGTCGGGATGGGTCGGATTGGACGAGGAATCAGAACCGAGGAACCCGACCATGAAGAACTCACGAAGGCAACGGACGCAAACTCGCCACCGGACAGTAAGCACCGTCTTCAGTCCCCGACACGGTCACTCCGTCATTGCAGGAAGCGGTGACGCCGGGCCGCAGTTCCCGTGCAATGGTATATCACAAGTACGTGGAGGAAGAAGGGCTACTTGAGGTAAAGCTTTGACTTGTATGAGGGGACGCCGTCTGCTTCGCTGCCAACTCCCACCGGGCCAGACGGGAGTGTTGGAGGGACGAGAGCGGACACGTCTTTCTCTGGCACCGAGAGATGTCCGCTGGTTGGGTCACCGCTTCCCTGAGTTACCGTGGAAGGAGATCTGCCGGCCTGGGCACATCAGTTCCATTTTCAGGAACCGGTAGATAGGTGTACATCATGTGCGGCGCACGCCCCATCGAAACCAAGGACAATGTCAAGGAGACTACCCTGGTGGACGCTCGGTCTGTCCATATCACCGTGGCTGCCCTGCTCAGACGGCGACTAACGAAGTCGATCACTTTGCTGCGAGAACCCGCCAGGATAAAGTGACGCTTGAGCGTGCTCGCTGCCTTCACCTCTACTGCAATGTTTTATGGATCTCGTCGACCAAATGTGGACCTTGCCACCATCGAAATCGGAAGGGATGATTGAAAGTGGTGACGAAACGTGATGGAGCCAGCAGTCCACGCCGTTGTCGTACGCAGGTCATAATGCAACACAGCCGGTAGAAAAGATGGTAGATTGTAGAGGGTCTGGTCTATCTGGATGACCCTCTATTGATCATATTAGCCTCGAGAAGGCGACGTTTGGTGGGTGTCCGTGTTTCCCAGCTTGGACCATGCGTTCACCAGCACGGGGGGTTCGCCATTTCCACACACGTCCCACCACGACATCAAGGTCCTTACCGTAGGATGTAGTGGTTGCAGAAGCGGGTCGACGGCACGCATTTCTATGGCATGCTAGACTCGTCCCCAAGAAGTCCAGGAGGCAGATAGGTCTGGGACGTTCTTGCTACTCTGTATGTGACAAGGGGCAACGAAGCAGGGTGCGGCACATGTCGGAAGGGACAGCACCGTTTCGCAAGCTGACGGGAATGAAACAGCGAGCAAAGGCGTCAGCGATGGGATCTGCTGGGTCGATATGGCCCACAGAGGTGAGAGAAGTGGAGGATTTATTACATACGTGATCCCACACAATGCGTTTAGTGTACGTAGCCTGCTCTGACGATCGACGACACGTTGTTCGTTGAAGCGGTCGCCTAAAGGCCACACCAATTTAAAGGCCGTGCCGCTCGCTCCTCCTGGGATCTGTGTTATGTATGTGAATAGCCCTGATGAGTCGGGAGGGACCATGGAATGGACCTGTACGACATGAACTTACAGTTCTGGGGTTCGATCGGAAAATAAAATAAAAAAAGACTTATATATCTGGCCACCGAGTCGTTCTCGGTATGCATCAGCACACACTTGCAGACAACACCGTGCGCAGTGGCCTTACGATAGGCCTCCTCGTCGCTCGCCTTCCTTTTTCCATCACCACCGTCCCTCGTCGCTCGCCCTTGTATCCCCCGTCTGACCCAAGACCGGCGACGACACAACATGCCTTTCGAGCGTTATCTCCGCGCTGATGACCTCTCCGTCAACAACGCCGTCGACCACACCTACTACTACCAGGACTACAGACCCGCCTACGACGACGCCGACTGCCACCATACCCGTGCTCAGAACGCGAACTTGCCAGAAACCACTCAGTACGACCATCATCAGCCTCATGCGGTCCAGCTTCAGATCCCTCAGTTCATGCTTAATGGCCCACCCATACTCGCACCAGGTGGTGGTGCAGAGGTTCTCCCAGCAGGCCTCCTCGACAGTCCCTCAGATTCGTTTGCATCCTCCTGGTTCGCTAACAATGGGTTTACACCGTGAGTCCTACGTCTTCCTACTCCTTTCGCGTGTTTAGTCTTCTCCAAGCTTTTACTCTGCCCTGATCTCGAGGCAAATTGATTCAGGATCAACACCTGATACCACTAGCACTACTCCTCACAATGCCTTCACCCCTAATGACTCACAACGTCTTCCCCACAATCCCCCCCCTCGTTTTACTCCCAGCATAGACCTGCGACAGCAATCACTGCCTGAACAACCAGCCTCGCTCGAGGTCACCACAGCCTATATTGCCGATCTTGGTTCCTCGCCCCCGTCCATAGGATCATCCGACACTACACCATATGCCCTCTCTAGCGTCCTGGCTCTGGATCCCGTTTCCTCTCTCCCCGTACCTGCCCCGTCCCCACTTAGCCTCCCAGTGTATTCGTCCTCAGGCTTCGATGTTCTCTCGATTCTCTCACGCGTAGTGAACCGTCCTAATCCCACCATCAAGCTTGGACCCGTCGATCTTTCGTGCTCATTTGTTATCGTGGATGTGAAGCGATATGACTGTCCTATCGTATACACCTCTCCCACGTTCTGCCATCTAACGAGGTACAGGGAGCAAGAAGTTCTCGGACGTAATTGCCGCTTTTTGCAGTCCCCCACTGGCAATGTTGCAAAAGGTGAACCGCGCTGCTTCGTGTCTCCGGAGGCCGTGTGCTACATGCGAAAATCCCTCTCGTCGTCAAAGGAATGTCAAACAACCCTGATCAATTACAGAAAGGGCGGACAAGCCTTCATCAATCTCGTCTCTGTCATTCCGCTCCGCGGTGGCGTACATAATACGCCCGAAGAAGCTGATGAAGTCACCTACCATATCGGATTTCAAGCGGACTTGACGGAGCAGCCAAACCAGATACTCAATAAACTACCTGATGGGAGTTACTGTAAGAACAGCAACTCATGGGGAACAAGCGGCGGAGCCAACAGAACTGGGCCTCCTGATATGGGACACGGTCTCGCCCAGCTCGTCCAGGCCCAGAACACGACGAACATCGGTCCCAAGGGGGGAAGACATGGACAGATGATGAGTATAGCTGTGTCCAAAGAACTAAGAAACCTTATTTCCGACGCAACATTTACGGACTCCGTAACAATCTCTACGGCGACAAATATGTCTGGTACAACCGGTGGCTCAGGTGGATCAGCGGAGCAACTTAGCAGTGCGAAGACAACACCTCTCACGATGCTCCTGGCCCCCCCAACTGGCTCGACTTCTATGAATCGCACACCACCCTGTGGCAATTCGATGGCCGGATCAACTCCCGTCCTGCTATCCCCATCCCTTTCTCTTCTACTTCTTGAATTCCTCCCAGATTTCTTGCTCGTCTTGTCCCTGAAAGGTGCCTTCCTTTATGTTGCACCTTCGGTTAGGCTTGTTCTCGGCTATGAGCCTCAAGAGCTTGTAGGTAGGAGCATATCTGATGTCTGTCATCCTGCCGATTTAGTTCCACTTATGAGAGAGTTGAAGGAGGGTAGTGTGAGTGGGTTCAGTATTTCGGGGGCTGGCGATGTTGGCTTGTCGGCAGGATCTGCGTCCAATCTTCCTCCAAAGTCGGTGGATCTGCTCTTCCGTGCACTACCCAAGGCGCCAACGGTCCCACCGCCTAGGGAGGCGCAAGACCCTTCCTATGAACAAGGCAACTTCCCCTCATCCCAATCATCGTCCGCATCAACGTCCCGATCACCACTACCATTCGAGACACTCTGTCCATGTGATTCATCCGACGGAACAACACCACCATATGTCTGGTTGGAATGTCGTGGCAGGCTCCACGTCGAACCAGGTAAAGGGCGTAAAGCAATTATACTCTCTGGGCGCGCACGGTGGATGCCTGTCGTGCGATGGGGTAGTGTTAACAAGGCAGGCGGTGTTGGGAGTCTTCGCTGCCAAGGAGATATCAGTTGTGGTCCGCGTATGACGGCAGGTGTGATTCTATTTCAACTCGAGTGTCTGTAAGTTTGATTATTTTTCGACCTCCAGGCTCATGGCCCAGTGAGACGTCTCTAGGAGAGGCAATTGGAGCAGGATCAACTGATCCCTTAGAATTTTGGTCGTTGCTATCGTCGCAGGGTACGTTCTTAGTAGCGTCTGCAAGTGTAAGGGACGTGCTGGGATGGGGAACCAGTGAGGTGATCGGGAGAAGTCTTTGGACAATGACGAGGGATAGTCGAAACGGTATGAGAGAACATGTCGAAGCTGAGTTGACCAAGCTGGAGATGGCAGAAGTATGTCCTTCACTTTTCTCGTTTCTATCTGTCACTCAGGGAATGGATCCTCTTTCTTCCACCTGGGCGCATGTAGGTGAGGAATATGGTCGACCCTCCACCCACGGTAGTGACGACGTCTCTGGTGCATAAAGAACTGCATGTGGTACCCGTCCGACTCGCGTTTTACCGTTCACCACGGACCCACAAACATGCATCGCCCTCGTGGTCGTCCATCGGTCTTGCGTCGACATCACTTGTTCATCCGCTGAATAACCTGTTGTGCCCTATTGTATGTCAGGCTACCGTGCTGTCAAACACCGACCACCAGTCAAACAACAATATCGACACTGGCCTTGGGCCTGGTCTTGTACCGAGCCAGGTGCAGGTCCAGACGGACATAGGGACGGACACAGATAGACAGGGTCCCCTGATGCACAATTCCGACGCAACCCTCTTTGAGGAACTGGAAACCGCTCGAGGGTCGAGCTGGCAATACGAACTTCAACAACTCAAGTTCGCAAACCAACGGCTGCACGAAGAGTTACATGCGTTGGAGGGCACAAGTGCAGGTAGTGGAAAATTCCCCGGGTCCCCTTCCAATATTGTGGGGACAGGACACACGGCAAATGTCACATTGGGACAATCTTGTTCGCTCTCTGCATCCACCACCCTCCCAACCTCGCAGCAGCCACAGTTGCATTATAAGTCATTGATGCACACGACCTTGTCCACGTTGCATCCACTCAATAGCTTACATGAGCAGGATCCACCATCTTCAGAGTGGTGTTCACTCGCTGGTGCGAATAGACAAGGGCCTAATCTTCTCAAACGATCATGGCGGTCTGAGGATGGTCCAACGACTTGATCCCAAAACCAACGATGCCTGGAAGCGTGTCAGGTGATACTACAATTGTAGGGATGGGTAAGCGAGCATCGTCGAAGCTAAACAAAATACATACGGAGGTTGCCCCTGCTTTCCTCGTCCCTCGTTGACTCCTTTTGTCCTGTTGTACCCTCACGTGTTTTCTTTTCTCTTTTCCTTCTTTTTGTTGCTGTCCTCGCATTGTCTACCTGCATATCTCACCGATTACTGAGTACTCTCGTCTTTTTTGCTGCGCATTGATCATGAATTAAGCGACCCTGTGACGAAAAATTCCGTGCCTCCGATTTCCCAACTCTGCATCTTTCGGCCGTCTGAGACTGTGGCTTTGCTCACATACGGTTTGAGTGACGGAGCATCAGTTCCTTCTTCCCTTAGCCAGTGGGGAAGTATCCGCATTGTGGACCATGTCGTAGTTGAATACCTACTCGTGTCTTCAGTCGCGATCTCCCGCACTTCGATCTTCTGTTTTTATTCAGATCTAGACATGCATACGGTGCTACAGCGAAGCCGCCGATGAGGTACTACCTGCGGGTCAACAGAACACTCGGTCCGTTCGCACATCTGCAGACTGGTCGTCTGAGTTCACGTTCCATATGAAGTGGGATAGAGCGATAATGTCCGCCTTTTTGGTGAAAGCTCTATTGTGCGTTGGTACAATGCTGGGAGCCCGTGTTTGCGTCCGGAAGTCAACATAAGGTCCTTACTCGTGCAAAGGCTACAGACAACTCATCGCCACAATGACCATGGGCCTGAGAGTTGCCAGCGGAGGGATTCCCCTGTAAATCTCGTCGAGCCCCTCAGGCAGGCTGTCGAGAGCGTTCCGGATCTCTTCCTGGAATGATGGATAACTTAGTTGACAGGCAGTTACAAGTATCTTAGCAATGCACGACGTGGTCATCTTGTTTTTTTTTTAGCGCAGTTCACCCTGCCGTACCAATTCAATGCCCAAGTTGCCAGGCATGGACGTAGCAATGAACGGCGTTTACTATTCGTTCATACCACCGTTTGCTGTGTGCTAATTACCACCACGGATATTCACTGTTTGATATGGCATTACTGAACACTAATTGGAAAGCACGCCAAGACTTGCCGATGTTCGTTGGACCGGAATTGCCGCCCTTTGCTCGATAATGCCGGGTCCCTCTTGGATGGTGCGGAGTCGAAACTAACAAGATTTGGGGTTGCGGTTCTTGAGTGCACGAACACCGCCTTTCGGGTGGAAGGGACTCGTCACATTTCAATCGCGAAGGAATGAAGATACACACATATCGAGATGTGAATCTGCGGTAGAAGTTACTGCTATCAAAACGAGAAAGGACTCAACTGGGACTGTAACTGCAACCTCTCTCGCCAGTGCCCCGTATACTGCTGACCGTGCCCCGATGCTGAACCGGCCAGCTTGTTGGCATTCATCCAAGCTTCTATACTATTGCGCTGTGCTGTTACGCGTGTTTCTACTTGTCGAGCTTCCCGAACACACCAGCAATGTCCTGGAGAACGATCTCGCAAGCTCATGGCTCATGCAGGGTGCGCTGCTGCCGATACTACAGTGACACAGACGTCCATGACGCACAGACCTAGTGACACTACGTCACAAAGACGCTGGACCAAGCTGGACGGTAGCCTTGTTAGCCTCCATAGGACAACAATGAAGGATAGAGTGATGAAATGATGCAATCGGACGACACGAGCGCTCCACATCACTGGGCCTCCAATTGCGCACACGTCATGAGGGTCATGAGACGCTCATGCTGGCTTTTTAAGCGAGGCAGGAGGAAGTCCATCGCTGACAAGATACTTGGGTACATTCTTCTGGAGGAACAAAAACAGAATGGCACCAACAAGAAAGAGAGTCTTGTGAAGGGTATAAACTCACAGCTTAAATTCCCACCAAGTAACAAGCAAATGCGTCAAACAAGCTAATTCATTCCCGGGCGGATCGCCTATCTTCCTTTTTCCCTCACGGGCCCCTCATTGTGACCAGGGTCCTTGCTGGTGGATGGTTCGCTATGGTGACTGTTTTCACCCTGCTGCAAAAGGACAGTCAGATAGCGAAGAAGATATTGTACTGTCAGACCTACCGCGTCCATGTATCCTCCCCATTGTTGTTCTTCTGCAATCCTCCAGGTGGTCCTGAAAACGCTTGCATTTCCCGCATGAGCGACTGGTAGAGTTTATTGACGACATTGACGACGATGAAGCAGCAGAAGATCCACTTAGCGACGAGGACGTTAAGGCTGGGGTTGTTGTACATGGGGCCGCGACGTCATTCCTTGGCTCATCTATGTCTTGATAGGACTGTGGGTTATTGCTATCGACTTGCGATGACGAACGAGCAGTAGGCTGCCCTGCATTCAGTTGTCACTCTCCAACCGTTGTTCTTCTGCACCATCCTCCAGATGATCCTCAGAACGCCTGTGTTTCTTGCGCAAGCAACTGTTAGCACCTATCGAGGATGATGAGATCGTAAAGTAGCTTGGAATATTCACTCGACGACGACGGTGGACGGATCGAAGCAGCAGTCACCAAACTCGACACTTCCTCTTCGAGTAGCACATCCGGACACATGCGCACAAAGTCGAGAAGTACGTCCAGACAGATCATGCAACGGCCAAGACATGCCGAAAACGGATCGTTCGAGTAAGTGTGATACATCACAATACTTTTCGCGGAATTGGCATGGGTGATCAATGGCTCGCCGTAAATTGCATATCTGGGGAAACGAGAGTCGAACAGCATTCTTGATTGGCCTGAGAGTCTTCTTTCCAACTTCACGTTCCTCGGGGGTCCCGGATGGCATGTTGCATGGAAATAGCGTCATTCACCGGCAGGGCCTGAAACCCCGTGGGCGGACTGAACTCCGTCTGGGTTATGGGTTGAGTGGCACTGGGTAGCAAGGCTACAAGGAGATGCAATGCTCCCGGTAATGGGGTAATGGATACAGGCTGGGATAAACGATTTTCCGTGCCATCTCAGATGAGGCATTGGAAATAGGGAAGAGTTGGTACGCAATAAGACGCACTGATCTCTATGGCTCGGGCAGCTGTGGAGAAAACTTGGTCAGAGTGTGGAATAATACGAGGAACGAGATGGATAGAATGCCTCGATGTGAAGAACCAAAGGTTGAGATGATTGGGGGAGAGAGAGACACCAATTAGCCGGATTTACAGGCAACGCTTGGAACCCCAGTGAAACAGTCGTTGTTTGCATCGTTAGCGAGTGACACAGAGAACGTAGGGCAAGATTGGGGGGCGTAGCACCGGTCACAGTAATGCAATCGAGCAAAGGATGAAACGGAAACGGAAAATCAAGTGGAGAATAGATCCAAATCTGTGGACCTACAATAGGCGGTGCTCCGGAACAAGGCAACTGTGTCTGTAAGTGGCGATGCACCTGGTACTCTGCTGCACCACAGCCATCTTTTAATTAGCTGACTGTAGAGTGTATTGAACTTGTGTTGACCTTGAAAGAGACTATCGCCAGTGCGTTTACGTCCTTGTTTACTGTCATCACATAAGTGTGCCACCAACACACAGACTGTCGCGGTCATACTCAACTATTAAAGGGAAGCCCATGCTCGCAGGAATCGGCTCTCGACGAGCAGATATCGTTTTGGAACGACCTTTCTATTCGGCTCAAGCCCGATACTTGTAGCTCCCCGGAAAAGGGTCATTTTGCCAAGGCGCCACTCCTGAAATTCGTCATCTCTCTACTTCACCCTGAGCACAAGAGCACTGGATGTCACACACAAGTGTCTGTGATCGGTATGTGCAGTTGGAGCGACGACCTGGCGTAAGCGCGGAGGAAAACCCGGTGAGAACGCTTTGTGGGACAGTGATGCGTAACGTCAGACCCTCGCAAATCCCCTTTGCCTCAAACTGCGTCGCGTGCATGCTACTTTCAATTGCCTCATTGAGGCCGTCCGTTCATGGGGACGCCATAGCAACTACTTGATCGGTCTCGCGGACAGCACTGTGATCAAGAATACCTGGGTGCTTGAGCTCTGACTTGGTGTGACAACATGGAGACTGACGAGTGTGAATCTACCGTGCTTGTGGTGCCTGAACGGCGGGTGAACGATGAGAGCTCTACATCGTCAGACCATGTGAAGTAGCTCAAACCGCCGACCAAGCCAACATGGTCCCTTTACTGGCGGGGGTGGAGGAAGAGCGCCTAGATTGTGTCTCTGTGAGCAGCAAGGGCACCACACGCCTGCAGTCAGGACCGAAGGCGCTCCGGATCTTGGTGCTGCTGCTCGAGTCAGTGCACAGTGGGCAACCGGAATCGGCGGTAGCATCGAAACGTCATGGTCCACCTCGAGGCAGCGTCTCATGCAACACCGGTCATCAGATCTGTCAGAGCTGGATTCAAGACTCCGGATCTACTGAACTTACGGTACGGCGCTACACAGATGTGCGAGCAAGCGAGCGAGGCTGGCGTGGGCTCTGGGTGAGCTATGAACGCTCTATGTCCGCGCCCAGCACGGTGAACGCCGCTGATGGTCGCACCGTCGCTGGCAGAGCGTCGCACAGCGGCGATGACAAAGGAAGGTCGTGCACGTGATTGGCTCTGTCAGTGTGGAAGCGCATGAGCCGACGCGCTGCTTTAAAACCGTGCATGTCTCTCTTCTCCACGATCTCACCAAGCAGCTCCCCCTCTCTAGGGCTGTCCTCTCGTTCACCCACCCACCGTCCTCTGACCTTTCACTGAACTCTGCAAATCTGGCATCACGACGCCCTCGCAGACGCATGTCACCCACTCTGCGAGCCTCTTTTCGGTAGCTACCCTAAACCACATCTCTCTCACAGTATCCAATCGTCATCGTGCATTTATCCTACGCTTCTCGCTGCAATCATGAGTGCTGCATTCCGTATTTCGTCTGCACTTTGGGACAAGATCCACCATTTCGCATCCTTCCCCCAGACTGGAGGTCAGCCTCTGCTCCATACTCTGTCTTTCCTCGTGTCCGTAGCCGGACCTGCCACCTCCGCTCTGATCCTAGAGCTAGGGACCTCCGCGGGTACTGGCCCGATAACCCGAGGGCCTACATGTCCTTGCGTACGTAGGGGTGGTGACACGTAGAATCGGTATTACTTGTTTTGAAATGTGTCAATCGCTATCTCCTTCTGCGCCCTATCTGATCCTTCTCATGTTTTATGTTGACGCTGATCGTGACCTCATGCCACAGTCTCCCTTCGGCAAATGGTACTCTTCGGACAGCATCCCAGTCAAGGCACTCTTCTGAAAGCCGGTCAGTTCTTAGTTGGTAAGCTGCACATTTTTTAATTCGATCTACTCGCCGAGTTGCTCTCACCAACACATATCTTTATGTTTTTGTTTCATGTCATCTTCATTAGAGGAACTTCCGGTTCGCCTTGCCCATCGTGTCAAAGAGCTTGATGAGCTCCCACACCACTTGAGTGAAATGGCATCCATACGTAAAGTTAAGAACTGGTATGCGCAGAGTTTCGAGGTGGGTCATTGGAGTCTATCTGTTCATTTTGAATTTCTTCTCCTGATGAACGTCACGTTTCATCTCTGCCACAGGAATTAATTAATTTTCCGCCACTTTCCTTATCCCCCGCCACCCGACAATCACTGGTTGCTCGGTTGGACAAGGAAGACATGAATATTTATCTTCCTGAATGTGTTCCCAATCCGTCCCTTGTCACCTCTTACCTCGACGGAGACGGCCCTGCCAGTGGCTCAACATATGATGAGGGTGAGGGCGTCATGTACGGGAGCAAGATCGGAGATGGAGCTTACAGTGTAAGCGGTAATGGTGGTGGGAATAATAATAGGGTATATGGACTTCGGAATGGGAACATCAAGTTGCGTGTTCTAGTCGAACGAAGGTGGGTGCTTTGCCTGCACGATCATCGTCTCTGATTCCCGCGGTCTCACAGATACTACGCCCAAACCCCTTCCCACGTCTATCCACCGGAAGTCTACGACTACAATGCCCGATTCACGAAGACGCTCGAAGCGATCAAGCGCAGACACGACCCCACGGTGACTACTGTTGCGCAAGGTGTGTTGGAGTGGCAGAAGGCAAAAGGAATTAAGCCGGGCATGGGTATGGGGTTGTTGTGTGGGCAAAATGGAGGTGAAGTACAGGCATGGCTAGATAGATTTTACATGTCTCGCATCGGGATACGGTTTCTAATTGGGCAACGTGAGTCTCCCCTTCCATATGTCTCGTCCGCTTTGTTGACTCGGGTTAAGACGTAGGGCTGAATACCCAGCAACCGCACAAAGATTATGTGGGCATTATCTGTACCCGAGCCGTGAGTCCTGGTTTCTTGTTTCTTGTTGATTTCTTGTCCCACGATAGCTTTCTCACATGTGTGCTTCTCACCTTACAGAACGTGCATGATATCCTGCAGGAAGCCATCGAGAATGCTCGATTCGTATGTGAAGAACATTATGCGATGTTCCGAGGACCGCCCGTGCAACTCATTTGTCCTCCTGATCTGACGTTCGCCTATGTACCGGGGCATCTCTCCCACATCGTTTTTGAATTGCTCAAGAATTCGTTGAGAGCCGTTGTGGAGAGGTTCGGGGCAGAGTACGAGGACCAGATTGTGAAAGACCCCTCTTCTGATGGGAGCCGTGGTGGGTACCCCCCAATCAAAGTAATCGTGGTTGAGGGGAGCGAGGATATCACAATCAAGATATCAGATGAGGGGGGTGGTATCCCGAGGAGTGCTATTCCGCTCATTTGGACATACATGTACACGACCATGGCGGGTCAAAGTATCGACCAGGACTTTCAGGTAAGGGAAGATGGGCGTCTTGGCTTTACGGAAGGGTCATGGGCTAATTTGACTGGTGACAGGCGGACGACTTTCAAGCGCCCATGGCAGGTTTTGGATACGGCCTACCACTCTCTCGGCTGGTGCGTGATCCACAAGGCTCTTTTCGCGTGCATGACCTCACTCGGTTCTCGCTACTTTATTTGGGCAGTACGCAAGGTATTTTGGTGGCGACTTGCACCTCATTTCCATGGATGGTTTCGGCACGGATGTGTACATTCACTTGAACAAACTCTCGAGTAGTCGGGAGCCGTTGCCCTGATCGGGTCGGGAGTCATGCGGGTGTACTATCCGCTATGCTACTGACAGAAATAGTCGATTCTTTCGAAGCAGAAACACTGACGGTGGATGCACGATGAGCTTGGGAGCGAGCGGAGTACAGACGTTGGGTGTAGACACAGTATGATAGTGTTTTGTAATCTGTTGTTTTATAATTGCATTGTTTTGCTACGCTGATAACATACGCTCGCCGTGACCCCTCTCGACCCCCCATGTTTGGTGCTGTTTGGGGCACTGTCAACAGCAGCGCGGCGCGGTTTCGCATGCATACAAGTGACCGTAGCCATTTCAAGGTGATTGGCTTCGCGACATGGACTCGCCAAAACGTGCTGGATCGCCTTCCTCCTCCTCGGAAACGAAACGTATAAAACTTACGGTCCCGCTAGGTCAACAGTCACAAGGTGCTTCCCCCGTTGACCCCGAAAATGCACCCGGAAAGCGCTCGGAGCTCGACCCTATCCAAGGCGGTGAGATTGGCAACATACCTAATGCTCCAGATGGTGGAGGGAGTGGTACGAGTGGAGATGGCGCCCCTAGAGAGGTGCGGGTTCTGAAAGAGGGCGAAGGAGAAGAAGACGCAGGCGACGTGTCGATGGCAGAGGTTGGCGACGAAGACGTCGAGTCAGGGGACGAAGCCGACGACGAAGACCCCGCCCAGCTCGAAGCGACGCGCCTTAAACTCGAAGAACAAGCCCGCAAGTACCTCGCCGCACAGACGCACGACGTCATCATCCCTTCCTACTCGGCTTGGTTCGACATGTCAACCATCCATCCCGTGGAGCGCCGTGCCCTCCCCGAGTTCTTCAACTCGCGGAACCGGTCCAAGACGCCGTCAATTTATAAGGAGTATCGAGACTTCATGATCAATACGTATCGGTTGCGACCGACAGAGTATTTGACAGTGACGGCGTGTAGACGGAACTTGGCTGGTGATGTCTGTGCTATCATGCGCGTCCATGCGTTTATCGAGCAGTGGGGGCTCATCAACTATCAGGTATGATTTTTTCCCCATCCTTCCATTGCAGTAATGGTATCTTGTCGTGTGTGCCGACTGATGGTCTTTGGAAGATCGACCCAGAACAAAGACCGGCAGCGCTTGTCCCTCCGTTCACTGGACATTTCCGCGTCATACTCGACACACCTCGTGGTCTCCAGTCTCTCCATCCCGGAACACGTCCTTCGAGTGGTCACCTCACTGCTAATGGCGTACCAAAAAATCAGATGGCGTCCGCACAGCTCGGCACTACGTCCACTACCCTCAGTTCCACCGCCATGTCTGCTTCGCTTGAACTCCGCAATTCCATCTACCAAACAACCTCCAAAGCCTCCCGAGACCTTAAACCCGCTGAAGCCAAAACGCTCATAAACAGTATCTCCTCGAATGCTAAGGGCAATATGTCGTATCAGTGTGATACGTGCGGAACTGACTGTACCTCACTACGATATCACAGTCTGAAAGTCAAAGACTTTGAGCTCTGTGCGTCGTGTTACCTCGATGGGCGGTTCCCCTCGGCCATGTTCAGTGGTGACTTTGTGAAGTTGACCGCTGCGCCGCCTGGCGTTAGCCATGGTGCGGATGACGAATGGACAGATCAGGAGGTGTTGTTGTTGCTGGAGGGCATCGAGATGTATGATGATGATTGGACCGCCATCGAGGATCACGTCGGCACGCGCACGGCACAACAGTGTATACGCAAATTCCTCTCGTTACCCATTGAAGACCCGTACATTGCAGCAGAGGGCGATCAAGGACCACTTCGATATGGGCGGATCCCATTCGAGCAGGCGGATAACCCTGTGATGAGCGTGGTAGCGTTTCTAGCTGGCGTGGTAAACCCCGTCGTTGCTGCTGAAGCTGCAAAGACGGCGATGCATGTTCTTGCCGAAGGGGGGGGGGATGGTGTGTCTCAAGAAGGTGAAACCAAAAAACAGAGTGACAGCAAGGAGGCTGTGGATAGCGAGACGGTCGAGGGGGAGAATGCGATGCAGCAAGATGTCCTAGAGGCACCGTCGTCCGTGCCACCGAACGGTGAGCCGTCGACCAACAACGGTCGACAGGGAACAGACATGATCGTTGATTTACCCGCAGAGTCGACCAAGCCTGTGCCCAAAATTCCACATTCACATGTAGCGCGCGCTGCAGGGCTCGCGCTCAAGTCGTCGGCGCGTGCGGCATCAGCGCTGGCAGATGCAGAGGATGCGACGATCCGGAGTACACTGACATCATTGATCAAGTTGACGTTGACGAAGCTGGAGCTGAAGATGTCGGCGTTTGAGGAATTGGAAGAACTTCTTGAGGAAGAGCGGAAGGGGCTGGAGAGCACGCGGATAGCACTTGTGAACGAGCGGGTGAACCTGAAGCGGATGTTGGATGGGGTGAGAGCCGAGCTGGGCAAGAATGCCAACTTGGGTACGACCAGCCAGGGGACGCCAGTGAGCGAGGTGCCATCGGGGACGCCAATAGAAGGAGACAGTGGACCGGTGAGCGATGGTAGTTTTGCACAGTTGGGTTGAAATGAAGGCGTAGGGTGGTCTTTTTGGGAAACGTGCTATGATTATTCCCTGCTATTGCGCGGTTTTTGTTGTTGTTATCTCCCCCTCCCCTGCTACTTACACGCTTATGATGTCGCTTGCCCTCGAGCTCGTGTGGTGATCGTGATACCCGACGAGTCGATTGGCCCTGTTAGTCGGAGTATCCGCGTTCCTCCATCCGTTGCATGAGCCTCGCTGGGACCTCTCGACGACCAATATAGTCGTAGAACAAGCGGTGGTTGGTCTCCTAACACTTCTCCGTCGATGGCCACTTCATACAGCATTGACAGCACTCACCGACATCCATTTCTCGACATCCATTCTAGACGCGCATTTTTTTCTCTTGGTCCATCCCGACCTTTTCCCTTCTCAAACCGTTCACGTGGCATCCATACTATATCCGCGTTCCTCAGTACATAGCCGAACAAGTTCTCGAGAAGAGACTGGCTAGTTTTGGTGTCTCCGTCCATCGAGCTCTAACGGTGGTCGGGATGAAGCGCAACATGAAAAACAACCAGCTGATGGATGCCACGTTTGAAGATGGCAGCGTGATCTCCGCGAGATAGGTCGTTGGTGCAGATGGCGCACACTCGGTGGTGGGTGCTGGTTTGCGATTATTTAGTGTCGTGTCGTTTACATCTGCACACTCAGGTTCGTACGACCGCTTGCGTTGGATGACACCCGAGTTACCACCAAGTGAAATCAAACTCGCGCAGACAGTCCTTGGGGACGTGTCGTTTGACACTCTGGACGTGGAGATCCACTTCAATTTGTCCCCAAAGAGTTTATTCCCTTCAGACCCACACTACCCTATCGGGACCGGAAGGGAGACATTCTTTGCTTGCCCTCAAAGGAGTATTTGAAAAGCGTGGTGGTTAGTTTGGGCCGTTCGGTTTCTGATCCTTCCATGAATCCAAATCCAGTCTACATATCAAGAAAGCCGTCTTGTCCACGGATTTCCGTCATTGCGTTGCGATCTTGGAAAACACCGCGAGGTGGACACATTCAGACACGGAACATGGCATGGTGCGGCGTTTCAGAGGAAAAGGATGTCGTACCAGGGAGGGACAGCCTCTCCATATATACCGTAGCTAGAATGTGACGTATGCGTGTATGACTCGAATCCTGGAATCCACGACGTGTGCGGTCCATGATGTGCGCTGCCAGGGAGTTAAGGGCGGTGTGCGTTACAGACCTCTGGTACACACTTTACCCGGCTTGGTTCTCCAGGGAGTTGGCGTCATTCTTCTCGTAGGCGATGCGGCGCACATTCATTCCCCAATTGATGGGTAGGGTATGAATCTCGGGCTGCGGGATGTGATGTGTTTGGGAGAGACATTGGCAGAGCACATACGGGCGACCGCAACCAAGCCCCTTTTCAAAGTGGGCAGCCGTATGACATTCAACTGCGCTCAAGGTAAATCGCGTTAACCAAGCGCATTTGCCAGCTCAAACCACGACGGTGCGCAACTGGGGGTTGTGGTTGTAGTTCGCAGGGATGTTTCCGTATGTGCGGCAGGGGATGGCTTGGGAAATGGGTGGATTGCGTCGGATGTAGCTCTGGTGAACGAGTGTGAGTGCAAGGCAAGTCATGGCTGTTGGAGTGTGGCCGGATGGTCGTCCCTACCTGATCAAGTTCTCAGACTCATCAGCGTCCGAGAGACGACTTCCCATCTACAAAGAAACGGGGTCTTTCAAACCCTTGACTACTACCAGAAAGTAGTGTAGGTAGGTCAGGAACGTCGACAATTCCATCGTGTATATTTTTTTTTTTCGTTTTCAACTCCTCTCTTATCTGTCGTCTGACATCAATCTTGTAGTCATGCACAAGTCTGCTCGACGTGAGAGAGCGCCTCAGGGCCTTCCCACTCCAGCAGGACCAGCACAAATACATATGCCAGCCATGGAACTTCCGAGACTCAATTTAACTGCTTGGGCTCGATAGCGATGTGGGTGTCGCATATTTCCTTGTCCCTGTTTCTGATAGTATGGTCAACATTCATTTAATCTTGCTGTGATGTTACGCACGATGGCTCTTTTATCTGTTCCCCGCTGTTCGTCCTCGTCTGTCTAGTAAGTGTCGTACGCTGGCTTTCGTCTGAAGCGTCAATGCTGAATCAAATCACTGGACTGATATGTCCTTATCAGGCCCGTCAACCTCACCTCCCAAGCAATACAAAGGTGCTCGATACGTTTGGAGTTTCTGGATCACCCATCGTGTCGCCGAACGTTCTAGCCCAGCTATATTGAACACACCCGTTCTGCATGAATAGCTTCTGTGCAAATGTAACACGGTACTTTCTGTATGATGGGGTGGATGATGAGCACGTATTCTCTCTTTTACTGTCGCCAGTGACGCCTGAGTTGGGCATTAGCAGTCAGCACCAAGATTTCAGTTGATGCCAGTACAGAAATATTAATGTCGTCGAAATGTCGATAACAGACAAGAGTATGTACTAGTCTGATTCCACTGGACTGGTCGCAACGAGGTCGACAAAAATCAGAGGACGAGATGATGGTCCATGTCCAAGTTCAATTTTATTTTATTCATAGCCAGTAAAACAGACGTACGAAGCCACAAACACGAACGGAGCAGATTATCCCATCATCCCGACCTATGATCACTACCTTAGTCTTGGATTTTCACAATGATCCACTTCCGCGTCAACAGGTTGAAAATACTTCCAAAGATCAATGTGATTAACGTGCAACTAAGAATGATGACGTTGTATGGCATCGAGAAATCAGGCGTTGGGAGGTCTACAAGGAGCGTCGGGGTGTACATCCGATTCGGGATGCTCTGTACACCACCCAATGAATCATTCGTCAATGCTTCACTGTCGCGAATCGTGACTGGGAAGAGAACTGCGGGGGGAAGGTCCCAGCCCCTCATGGCATCTGGGGGATGCTCGGTGTACTTGAGAAATGCCTTGCTGAGATCGATGGAGAAGCGAAGCGTGCTCTTGGCTGGGATAGTCAGTGTCGCTTGTAACGTCGATGGCCCATGATGTCCGTTCGAGAGCAGAACCGGTGGACGGTAGATTGTATCTGACATGAGATCATCTGCACGTAATGCTGAATGTAAAAATAATATTCCGGATGATCTGAGAGGAACATACCTCGAGCAATGCCACCTACGTCTACTTTCATCGTGTGCATCCAGAGGGTTACCAGAGCGGGAAGGGTCTCAAGATACCCAACTGTTATGGAAGCATGGCCATCATTTGAGAAGGATAAGAAAAGAATCCCACGCGTCTGAGAAAATCCATAGAGGGTACGCTTGATCGAAAGCGGCGTCTGCGGAACAGAAGGTGGAAATGCTATCAAAAGCAGTGAGCTCCATGAAAAATGGACGTGAATAAGCACTCACGATACTTGAAATGGTGTTCTTCGGGCCAGGACATCGCAATGTCAAGAGGTACACCTCAAAGAACGAAAAATGTCAGTAGTGGCTCTCAGTCCAACAACTTGCATCCCTACGAGAGATTAGGTTGTAGACGCTGATAGTGTCATTGCTGGACACCGCTTCAGGCGAAAGTTCGTATCCACGGACACTTGAGGTGACAATATGAATAATGCTTGAACTTGCGACAGGACAGGGCACATCAATATGACGACCGAACAAAGACTGAAATGACCAATCTGACACATGAAAATTGCGATCAATCCTGCAGTCAAGTGGGCTTTGCTTTTACCTCGTCGTCTCCCTCCACTTCTTCGCACAGGGTCGAACACGATCTGCACTTCCAGACTTAACTCTACACCGGTTCGAGTCGAACGCACATGCACCCCAAGACCATGCCAATCAGCGTCGAATATGTGTTGCGGGTCCAACAGCTTCGCCAAGCCGGCGCGTGACTTGCATGGCAGAAGCTTGAGGAAAGGGGTCAGGTTCTCTGTACATACGTGCTCTGAGGGCAGGGTGGCGTATCGCAGAGCATAAGGAATCGAATCTCTGTGGAAGGGTACAGATGACAGGGGAAAAGCAGAGACTGGGGTGGAGGTACGGCGGTCATCAAGTGAACCAAGGGAGGCGCAAAAAAGGCCGGCTAGAGCGTTGCGCAGACCTATCCAACGATCATCCACGCTGGCGACGGGAGTGCACAAAGGAATTGAGTTTCATAAAGCGCAAGAAAATAATAGATTGGGCCAATAAGATGGTGGAACTCACAACAGTGGCCCGCCCTCTGCCATCCATGCCCAGAGCTCGGCGCCAGTGCCCACGCTGGGGTGGTCAGGATACCCCCAGTTATCATAATTCCACTTTCCGGCGTTGAGGGAAAGATGAAGCTCGGTTACGGAATATTCGCGTAGGATTTGACCGAGACTAAGTGGAAAAAAAGTATAATGCTGGGCTTCGGACAAGTGTAAACCATGTCCATTCGTGAGTGCGACACAGGCAGCGACATTCGAGGTGTTACTCACCTGAGCTTTCCGAATCACGGGGATCTCGAGGTGAGGCGCCTCCAAGAAGAGTTGTAAACGTGAAGGCGGTTACTACCTTGCCGTCGGTGAGTGGTCGAATGGTGACACGCTCGTGGTACTGTTCCTGAGATACGACGGACACCGTGTCGGAGATGGCTGAGGCGACGAACAGGCCCATCATGAATACAGACGCGAATGTTCTTTTGGCCATGGTATCGAGGTTCTTGAGTCGATGCAAAGCAGCTCGTGGCGAACGGGCTGAAAGAAGGACGAGCCGCAGAGTGATGGACAACTCCTCCACACTGCAATGTATCTAGTACAGAGTGATGTCGTCAAGCCTTGAAGTAATGCACCTCTACCATGTTCAATTGCTGACTCGACGTCTGCTTGCTCAGATGCCACTTTTTTTAATGACAACGAGGTCGATGCAGAGATCCCTAAGCACGCCCAGATTTTGATGCGGGTTGCATGGGTTCTTCATCTCTCTCCGTCTTGCCACCCGAGTCTATCCAACGAGCCATCTCGTCTGTCGTCCCACTTGGTTCTCTCTAGCGTGCTCCAGTCTGACCTGTCTCATTCGATCTTGATTCACTCCCGCCCATTGCAACCAAAGGCTTGCGTATAGTGATATAAGTAAATCGCGCTGTCTTTCGGGCCAGTGTTGATCATGGTGTAGGAATTTCGTCGACTCCGGGTGTTGATTTAGCACGAATGCGTGGCATGTAAGACGCCATATCATATCGTTCTCCACTCTTGTCTCAATGCTGTCCCTTCTTCTCTCCATTGTGCTCTAATATTTTGTATGATGTCTGCCATTCTCTCCACTTTCAGTGTCTACGGACTGCCATCGCTATTGTCATGCCGTCGTCCTCTCCCTCTGAATCTACACCCCCCTTACCTCTTTAGAACTCGCCTTTACCCAGGGTTGGCGGTGTCACACCATTGGTTTAGTCGTCTTGCCCTCCGGCTAAAAGACTGACGCTCAACAGTTGTACACAGAAGATGAGAAACGTTAACCGCCAAAATGACCAATCCTCTGACGGTTCCAGAATAGTTTGTGATATCCTCGATTGTTTTCATCCACCAGATGAGCAAACGGGAAGAACACTACTTCGACATATCGCACATTCTCAGAACCTTCACTGGATCGTATGTAGAAGAGGTCGTGTTCACTGAAGCCTCTGGCTCGTTGCTACCCGAGCACAGAAAATGGGGCCGTTCCATCATCACCTCTCTTGGTATGTTGTCTCATATTTACCATTGAAGATCTTCCCTCCTTCCAACTCGTTTTTATTAACAGATTCACGTCGTGTTGTCCACGTTAATAACTCTCCAGTCGTGCACTGATACGCCCACTCCCCATATTCCCATCATCTTCGTCCGGCAGTTGCCCAACCCCACATTTGTTTCCCTTGGGCCGATCGTGGCCGGAGCAGATCAGGCGACACTACTGTCATTCCTCGAAAACTATCCTGCCTTATGTCCAAAGTCGAAACCTTCAAGGTTCTATTTTTCAGCCTCGCCATTTGAGCACTCTTCCGGATAGTCTGTAGGCAGGAAACTCTTGGGAGCGTCGTTCTTCGTGCTCCCATCAATGCGACTGCTTTGACATATTTGCGCGCGTTGCCAATTCTCGAGGTACTATCCGTCTACCTGTTCGAAAGACCAAGGATACGAACAGGCTCTTTCTTGCCTGCCGACCCATTGCTCTGCAGTGCCGAGGAACTGGGATTCAGCATATCGGATCTTGATCTTCCTTCGATTTTCTCATTATATATTTCGTAACGTTATCTTGCCGTGGTCGACAGCACCAGAAGCTGTCTCTAGCCTTTTCAATTTACCTACTTCCCATTCGCCCCCAAACCCGTCCCAGGGCACCGACCTATCAATTGCAGCTTTTTGCAACCCATACCAGCCGACTAGGTGACAAGTGAAGCTATGCGCCATCATTTCTCAAACAGGACATTCGAGCTCCTCATGGTCCATGGGGGCCCTTTGTGTGCTCATGATCGAATGGAGCGAATGGATCTCTTTGGATGAGGACGAGCCGGCGAACTTAGCTTGCGGCCGGCCTTCGCTTCAGGTGATTAGTTTTCCCCGCAGCTGTAGGGGAGTCCACCGTCCTCGACCAAGTATGCAACCCTTCTTGCCTTGCTGTCACTCGTCGACTCTTGCTCAAATCTGCACGCAGTCAGTCTGCCCCTTGATGCTAGGGAGGTCCCAATGGTCAAGGAAGCCGAAGATTAAGAAAAACTTTGCCCTCTTCATTGTGCCAGAATTTCCACTCAGCGAGGCTCTTCTCGTGGCAAGATTTCCGTTAAGACCTTCCGACCGTGATAGCTGTGGGTGCTTGCCACTAGGAACAAACGTCGGACAGACCACCACACGAGTGTGATCAGGCATTGCAACGAGCTGACAATACCTGGAGAACTTTCATGACTCTTCATCTGAAGTTTTGGAGTCGTATACTGGAAAGACTGGATCAAGACTGAGCCCAATGGAGAACACTGGGTGAGCAACTGCAACACTCACATAGATAGTTCCCATGGCCAGCTATGTCTGTAGTGTCATCAGGCTGCGCTTGGACTGATTGCGGTCCAGCAGCATACAGAACCACCTGCCTGGCTCGCCTATGATCATGTCGTGGTAAGTCGGAGCTCGATGGTGCTTGGGCTGTTTACCACAAATGCACGAGATGTTATCACTTCCCTCGGGATGCGATACTTCCTCACCAACTAGCTTAAGTCGGCTTCCGGGAGAATTCAATCGACATGCCTCATTACGCTCTCACCGTCGGATTCCCACCCTCCCACTTATGTCTTGGCACTTCTCACATGCCATGGACGAAGAAAAACGCACGATTGCCGAACGATCTGCCACCCCTGTACCACCCTTAGCCACGCCCGAGGAGGAGAGGCGCCTCGTCAGGAAGATTGACCTGCACATATTACCCATCACATGTCTTCTCTACCTCTGCGCTTGTGAGCTTGGTTTTCTTGTCCAGGGCTGCCGCTCTGATGGTCCCTGCCGCTCTCGCTAATCAGTTGCGTTAATATAGATCTGGACAGAAGTAACTTGGGAAATGCTCGTCTGCAAGGTCTTCCCCAAGAGACTCTCAACGGTGATCCCACCGGTGTTCTTTACGATTGGGTCAACTCGGCATTTTATTTCTCATACGTAAGTTCGGTTGTGGGACCTTTTTTTCCCTGTTCTAACTAGTGCGGATGCTGGTTTGAAACGTCATTACATTCCTTTCAATACCATACCATACCATACAATCAGATCCTTTGCCAGGTCCCGGCCACGGTCTCGTCTAAACTTTTCCCACCATCCTATTGGATGGCAGCAACTGCAATCGCATGGGGGATCTGTTCCACTTTGTCAGTAAGTATCTATTATTACTTGCCATCCAAACTCTAGCTGATTCTGGTGTTGTCGGGTTGTAGGCGTCTGCATCCAATTTTGCAGGATTAATATGCAGTCGGCTCGGTCTTGGCGTCTTTGAGGCGGGATTTGGTCCAGCTATTCCTCTTTACTTTTGTATGTGTCCACTTATCCTCTGAAGTTCTCTAGTCATTGGCTTGTCACATAATCAGCGTTTTTCTACACGAGATCCGAGCTCGGTCTTCGAATGGGATACTGGTTTGGCTTTGCAGCCGTCGCAGGTGCCTTCGGGGGGCTGATCGCATTCGGCATTCAACAAATCAACTTTGGATCTCCCCTGAAGACCTCTAGTGGGAGTGGTGGCGAGTCGGATTGGAGGATTCTATTCTTAGTCGAGGTATGATACACAGATACTGTCGAAAAAGCAAATATCGGTTGATCCGTTTCGTCGACCATGTAGGGTATTCCTGCGATCTTACTTGGTCTCATCACATTGTTCGTTCTTCCCAACCGACCGGAGTCGACGAAACTCTTTACGGAGAGAGAGCGGGAGATCGCCTTGGAACGTGGTTCAAGGGGAACCAAGGCTGACATTGGGGCAGTCGTGAACAAAGGTAGGCAGATTCCCTCTTGTTATTTTCAGATTTCCCCGGTTTGTCACGGCCACGGAGTTAGTACCTGATCTCGGGTTGCAGCGCACATTTTCGCAGCACTGTCCGACTGGCGTATCTATACCGGTGGAGTGATCTACTTTGGTCTCAATTGCGCCTTGGCAAGTATTTCTGCATTCCTTCCTACGATCATTACAACATTTGGATATAGTGAGTCGTTCTCTTCCTATTGTATCAGTAAAATGAAATTTGGCTGATCTGTACAGCCAATGCACTTGCCCAACTCCTTACCGTCCCTCCGTACGCGGTCGCTGCAATCGTGCTTTGCGGAGCTGCTTACGTCACTGATCGTTTTCAAACTCGCGGTCTCATTGTCGCTACTTCCTGCTTCCTTGCTGCGATCGGATATCTGATCGTGTTGGTCGTACCGGTCAACCCGCACGCGCGGTACTTTGCTGTGTTTTGCATTACTAGCGGGACATATACATCCATCGGTATCGTCATCGCGTGGTTCGCGCATAATCTTGGGTCGGAATCTAAACGGGCAACTGGCGTACCCATGTTCATGGCTATCGGACAGTGTGGATCGGTCTTGGGTTCTCATCTTTACCCGAAAACCGCCGGTCCTCGGTACATGTATGTCTCGTCTCCTGGTGTTCTTCTACGTGCTTGAATCGTATATTTGGTCTTGCCTAGTACCGGGTTCGCTACCACGTGCGCCCTCAATGCGCTTGGTTGTATACTTGCGGTGGTCCTCTACACGTCATACAAGTGGGACAATGCGAGACGAGAGACAGTACATGGGCATCCCGAACCGAATGCGCCTGTGGATACAAGTGAGTTGGCCGATAAGGTAAGGTAGCGAATAGGGAGCAGTGGAACGTTGCTAATCAGGTGCTGATCCTGGGATCCGTTAGGCACCTGGATTCAGGTACATCCCGTGATATCGTCGATGATACGATCATGGTCTACGGGCGTTGACCATGATATTTTAATGACTTGCTCTTCTCTTTCGAGTGCAAAACGTCACTGCTGAAGAGAAGTATTGTTGTCAATTTTCATAAATTACTCGCCTCCTTTAAACAGGCTCTTTAAATAACAATAACAAGTCAGAGGTATATCATTACTTTGAGGCGATCCAAAGTCATCTTGTGTAGGACTCACCCTATCCTTTCTCTACTCTACCAATCGCTTCATTCGGGGTTCAGTGATAAACTTCCCACTCAAGGACAAAGAGAAAGATCGAAGCAAATAGCCTGTCCAATAATTGTGGCAACGCTTTTCCCGGAAATGAATTACCCAGCTCTCGGAGATAGGTCTGATATCAACCACCGACAAAACTTCGCCAAGTAGGGAGTTGAGACACTCGCTGGGGACCTAGACTTGTTAGAGTTAGAATCACGAACACTTGATACATTTCGCAGGAGAGCATCAAGGCTCGGCGAGTCACATCTCGTAAAACGTCCGCTCTACAGACCAATCAGCCCTCCATGGACGTCCGAGGTTCTCAGACAGCGCCTGTTTGTCCTTGAAAGAGGATACTTCACTGCAGCAACGGGCCCCTTAAAGATTGCGGCACGGAGTGGTGTACATCCGTTGCATCTTGGCATAGTGTGCGAACATCACAACCAGATTCGACATGCACCTTGATAGCTTCAAACCTGTTGCGTCTCGAAAGCGGACCTGTGTGGTCTAGGAAAGTACGAGACCAGGGATCCTCTCTCGTTCACCTGGGTGAAATGTCATACCGTACCGCATTAAACAAGATGTCGGAAGGGATGTATCGATTGAACGAAGTTACGTCATGGTTGGTATGTGCCTCATTGGTTTGAGATGTGGATGTGCTACCTCTCCATTCAAAATCACTAATGTTCCAGACAGCCACCAACCTAATGAAGCATCTGCATTTGATTCTGGACCATGCTGCCTCAGCTGTGCTCTGACTGTGTTACTTTCTTCCACTGCTTCCAGATCAGGATACATGGCATGTTAGACAGTATTCAAGGAACACAGACTGGATTTACCTAAGCATCATGCTGCTGGCAGAGGTAATATACCATAAGACTAAAGTATGCTTTCTATGCTTGTCTTGAATTGTAGTAGTGCTTTCATTAATACCAAGCACAATATATGGCTGTTGCAATATTTAACCTCAATCCAGTGAATGTCTTATATTCCATGTCATGAAGTTGACTCCATTCCATCTCCAGTGCAACTCTGGTTGATTTTGGTTTATTAGCTACATGTTATTTAGCTTCCTCTTACCTCCATCTCTTTCTACCTAATAACACTTATAATTTCATATACTTAGTTCTGAGCCATTCTGATATAACTCCATAGCTATTCTAATCTTACCTCCTATTCCTGTTTCTTTCCTCCTTATCTGTTTCTATTACCCTTCAGTTTTATCTTGATATGACATTGTCAGTATCATCTCTGACATCTCCATTTATATCCAGGTTGTATTGATACCTGACTTTACTTCTAAGATGACTCCTGTCTTATTTTCTTTTTCCCTTTAGATAATCCACTTCTTCAAGGTATAAGTACTGTAGCTCTGTATCTTGTACCTCAGTTTGAAGATCAGCATAACCCAGTGCTTTCTTCTTTGGTTTTACACCCTTATATCTCTGAATTCAAGTCTCTATGACTTATTCTGACCCTCTGACCCTCTCTGCCTTCTTCTGAAAATTTGGGCACCAGGACTAGTGCAAAGGTACATTACATAAGGTAAAGCCAAGCCTTATTTGACCCTTTCTTCAGAGATTTCTGGAGAAGATCCAGAATATGCTTAAGTGTTTAATAGTATCTTTAAACTTCCATTTGCACTTATCTTCTGTTATCATAACCACATAGCATGTAACCCACTTT
This sequence comes from Pulveroboletus aff. viridisquamosus, assembly GCA_038088935.1. Classification (NCBI taxonomy): domain Eukaryota; kingdom Fungi; phylum Basidiomycota; class Agaricomycetes; order Boletales; family Boletaceae; genus Pulveroboletus; species Pulveroboletus aff. viridisquamosus. The sequence continues at coordinate 36,405 of JBBPJW010000244.1, forward strand.
TAGACTGCCAATTAACCATTTCTGAGTTTTTTTGCTCATGCTCCACCAGGTTCTGCTTTATAGCCCCTTTTTCCCATAGCACAGGCTAAATAAGACCTGGATAAGTCAGAAACCTTACTTAAATCTACTAATCATAGTATCTTTCCTAGTGTTTTCAGAAACCCTGGAGATATCCCTTCCAAGGTTGACTTCAATGTTCAGAAAGGTTATAAGCCCCTTATAGGAAGTAAAATCATTTCTACTTATATGCTTGACAATCTTGCTAGCACTATTTATGTACTTGCCCACTCCTCAAGTAAAGCCTCAGATATTTTGCAGAGAACTAAAGTTTGGGAACTGGACCAGTTTAATGGATCTATTTCCCAGAAGCTCTCAATTTTTCTTGTTTAATGCAAGCTAAACTTTCAAGACCAATCTAAAGCTTTTACCATTGACCACTTGAAAGTTACTTATGCTCAGTCTTACTTTAAAGGCATGGCATTAGAGTGTTTTGAACCTGATATCCTTCTTATGGATAATTCCAATCTATACCTGCTCTGGATGAACAGCTTCAAGGAGTTTGTCCATAAACTTCAGATCAACTTTGGACTGTACAATCTGGTTAGAGATATAGAGTACCAATTAGATCAGCTGACAATAAAAGATGGTCAGTGCATCAACAAGTATGTTGTTAAATTTAATAGAGTTGCTTTACAAGTCTAAAGTTATGAAGAAGGCACTTTTTGACACTATTTCTATAATGGCCTTCCAGATCACATTAAGGATAATATTTCCCATGTTGGCAAGTCCCCCTACTCTGCACAAACTTCACCAACTTGCCCAGAATCTTGATGCTTACTATTGAAAGCATAGATCCAAAATTAGTCAGCAAGAAAAGTCATTTAACCTGGCTAGATCCTCTGAAAAACCCTCCATACCCTCCACTTTGTCTTTAGGCTCAAAAAAGTCAAAAGGTAAATCTGTCACCACTACCAGTTCTGTTAAATTCTTTGCCCCTTCAAAAAACAATATAGTATTCAAGCTTGATAAGGACAGTGAACTTACCTGTTGCACATCTTGTGCAACCACCACTTTCACATCACGTGATTGTGGGAACCATACTCCTTTTCAGGTTAACCCTAGCTTAGGGCTTGGCTATACTTTATGAGTACTTCACGGTCAGTGGTCATGTGACATGCATCTGAGGATCTTCCCTGGATCTGCCTGGGATCTTTCCGATCTAGATCTGATCTATCTCCATGGATCTGATGGATCCTGAGATCTGATCTCATCTGTGGCAGAGATTCCTATCCTCATGTTGTACCCTGACCTTCTCTTCCATTCTCCACACATTATCTGTGAGGTCACTGCCTCATCCCTTTATATCTGCCCCATGCTCTCTCCTCACTTATTTAATAGTGCATCCTTACTGCCATTGGTTACATAGATAGTGGTACTCTAGGGTAGGCCTTACTTAGTTGGTCCATGTGCCTCCCTAGGCAATATATAAGAGGCAGGTGCAGGTGGTAAAGTCTCCTCAGACTTTATCACTTTGTACTTTGCAGTTTGCACTTTTTTGGAAACCAACCCTTTCGAGGATAGGCCCTTAGTTGCATGGGCACGAGTCTCCTTTGAGTCCTCCTTTGTTGTCTCCCCTCCTTGATTGCTCCTCTCAAGATCCTCCATTTGAGTTTCTCTTAGTGTTCCTCCTCTTCCATCAAGTCTAGGTGTAGCCTCTGGTTTCCAGAGTCATAACATTACCAATAAAGAATAAAGATGTCACTTTAACAACCACCTCTGCATTTTCTGTGGGACTGCTTGCCATATAGTCAAAGACTGCCCTAAGTCTACCTTCAAGGCATCTAAGGCTTGTGCCACCAAGAACTCTGCTCCAGAAGCCAAACTGAAGGCCTCTGCTTCAGAGGTAAAAAAATGGTCTGCAACCTCTGAGATTCTGCATGGGCTGGAGATTACATTGATTCTTCCCATGCCTCACAGGAGATCAAACTCAATGTATCAACTCTTTTAGATTCTAGTTTATTTATGCCTCTTGTTACTCTTGTCTCTTATATTATTCCTTTATTTTCTACTCTAATTGACTCTGGTTCTTTAGATTGCTTTGTAGATACCAAGTTAGTTAGTACCTATAACCTTCCAATTTATTCTATTTCTCCATTGCAGCTCTGAATTTTTGATGGCACTTCTAATTCTATAATTACCAATGCCATTGACTTTTCTGTTTGTTTTAAGACCAGTGTTATTACTCCAATAACATTCTATGTTACTCCATTGAATGGATCTAGTTTTCTTGTTCTATAACACAATTGGCTTGCCTGCTACAATCTGTTGATTGACTGGGTATTTTATTCTGCTCATCTGAATTAAACATGCCAACATCTTCAAGCTTACCTCTGTAGCCTTTAGTCTCTCCAACTTGCACTCTGACCCCAGACCTCTATTGATTGAGCTACTATTAGCATTTGCATGTGCATATAGTCTTAATGGCTCAGTTCCATTCTGTTTGCAACTCTATTACCTGGAGATTTTTGAAGGTTGCACTACCTGTCAACAAATCAAATCAACATCCACTTCTTCACCCCTGCTCTCTCTCCCATCTGTTCCACTACCACCCACCTCTTTCAGATGGTTTCATGCAACTTGATCACAGATTTTTCCATTTCTGATGGTTATGATTCCCTCTTGATTATGAACAACCATGGACTTATAAAGGGGGTAATTTTCTGTTCCACTAAGAAAACATTGTCTCTTCTGCAGCTGATCTTTCTGGTGTTCCTCTAAAATACCATGACTTTGCTGATATGTTCAGCAAAAGCAAGGTTTTTACTCTTGCTCCCTATTGCAAGTTTGATCTAAAGATCAACCTAGAAGAAGATATCTCTTTACCAATTGGCACTACCTATTTCCTTTTTCCCTCTGAGCTTGAAGCACTCAGATACTTTTTAGACAAACATCTTGCTACTAGCTTCATCTGACCTTTCACATTTACTCATGCTGCTCTAATCTTGTTTGTCTGTAAAAAGAATGGCTCACTCTGGCTATGTATTGACTTTCAAGGACTCAATAAAATTATAAAGAAAGACTACTACCCACTTCTGAGAATCTCTGATTTCTTTGACACTTCAAGCTGTGTAACTATTTATATCAAGCTTAACCTTTATCATGCTTACCATCTGGCTCATATTGCTAAGGGCAACAAGTAAAAAATCTCTTTTCACATATGCTATGGCTCTTATGAGTGGCTTGTAATGCTATTTGGCCTCACTAATGCTCCTGCAGCATTCCAGTGGTTCATTAACTCTATATTCACTGACCTTCTTGATATCTCTGTTATTATTTATTTAGATGATATCCTTATCTTTTCCACTAATTAGATGTTTTATTCTGAGCATGTCTGTGAGATCCTTTATAGGCTCTGAAAACATGGCCTCTATGCCAAATCAGAGAAGTATGAATTTCATATTAATTCCACTAAGTGTCTTAGCTACCAGCTTTTTTCTTTTGGGCTAATGATATCCTCTGACAAAGTTAAGGCCATGCAAGATTGGCCTGAATCTTATAAAGTTTGTAATATTTATTCTTCCTCAGTTTTGCTAACTTTTACCACTATTTTATTCAAGCCTACTTCAAAATTGTTATGTACTCTAAGAGTGCAATCCAAATACTGGCAATGAACACTGGTAAGTAACAGGCTAATGACAACAACAAGAGGGCTTTTGCACTAGTGGCCCCAAACTAGGCTTGTGAGACTTAATAGGGGAAATCTGAGTTAACACTAGAAGCCAGTGCTCAGGCTGCAAGAAAAAAAATAAGAAATAACTCAGGTTAACTTCACAAAGCAGAGCCCAAGTAGAAGAAGATAAGCATATGATACAAGTATTCAAGACTGGAGAGACTTCAGATCTTGCCCATCCTATATATATATTGCCAGGAGGCATAGCCTCTTCACAGAATAAGTAATCTACTATCTATGTTAACCAATAGTAGTATTCACTTATACCTTCTTAAATAGGAAACTGGGCATAGGGCATATGAGTAATAAGTAAGGCAGTGGCCTTGCAGATCAAGGGATATAGAAGAGGAACCATAACCATAAGAATATGGGAGAATGAAAGCTTAGGGTAAGTGGATATGAATAAGGCATGGCAATCATAAGGTCAAGGAGATCTATCTAGATCTCTGCCACAGATCAGATCCTAATCTAGATCCATTAGATCAGATGTTATCAGTATTGATTTAAGATCTTATCTGAGATCCAGCCACATCATGTAACCAACCCATGAGCAAGAAATACTCTGAATAAAGAATCAAACCTAAGCCTAGGATTTATTCTTATAAGACAGGTAAGTTCCATGGTCATGTGAGTAAACTATCTGAAATGGCAGTAGCCATTCTTCCTTGTATCTTGATACTGAACTAGTGAACACCTTTCCTCAAAAGCTGTGGTTTTAGCTAGACCCACAGAGAACTAGACAAAAAAATAAATAAGAAAAAGTCAAGTGCCTTGTATAAAGCTCTAGAGCTCAAGTGCACAAGATTAGGGAATATCCAGCTTGTGCCAGCCCTTTATATATAATACAGATATGTGCACAGATCAAGTAACTAGGGTCTGCCCTAAAGTATGCTACAGTAAGCAGATCAATGGCAATAAAAAAGCAAGTACCTTAGCAATATCTCATGATATCTGCCAGGCAATGATGTCATGGTCTGGAATGTTCTAGAATTATGAAATGTGAAGAGGTGAAGAGGTGAAAGTTCCCAGGATCATGTTGTTATGGTTCCAACCTAACATGACAGTCTCATGTGACCATGAGAACTGTGGAGCATGTGATCATGCAAATAAGTAGCCTTACAAGGCAAACCCTAGGCTAAGGCTAAGTCCTAATTCAGAGTATTCCCCTGGCATCAGGTATTGGTCACATGATGTGGCAGATCTCAGATAAGATCTAGATCCCTCTGATAATATCTGATCTCTTGATCTAGATTAGGATCTGATCTGTGGCAGAGATCCAGATGGGATCTCCTAGACCTTATGGTGGCCATGCCCATTTCATTGATCTATACCAGTGCCCTTCCATTCCACCCACATCCTTATGGTGTGGCTTCTCTTCCATTTCCTTTCCTTGATCCATGAGGCCACTGCCTCACTCCTTATTGCTGCCCCATGTTCTCCCTTCATATATCTATTTAGAGATAGGAGCTACTTTAGCTATTGGTGCCCATAGATAGCACACTTTAGGGTAGACCTCCTGTA